>JAQBSW010001981.1:0-115400 GCA_029291075.1 Eudiplozoon nipponicum | reverse complement strand
TATATATATATATATATATAATTGTTAGCCATTCTGAACTACAGTAACAACCATAATTCTGACCTCGATCTACGTCATTTAATCACTTCGTGGTTACCATGACATCATTCAATTGAATATATACTAGTTATATATACTTCGTGACACGTCTTATATATATATATATATATATATATATATATATATATATAAATATATAATTATTTATTTGGTTTGACGTGCTTAGTAACAAGTTAGTTCAAATAGAACCAGTAAGATATTCCAATGCTTTAAATCAAGTTTGCGAGCTTGAAGAAACACCAATCCCATTGTATTTAACCAGTCGTCGAACAACCGTAATTTTAGAGATGGACATAATTTCACCGAGCCGTAGAATAATTAACATTCTGGATACCAGCTTTTTCAGCGTAGCCTTTTACTCTGGTATAATCGACATCACTTATCACAATTTTGTATTAGGTTTTGCGCACCTAGTAACAAACTAATAACGATTATCACTGACGAGTCGCAAGGAAAGACGAAACGAATATGCACGAGATAATACTTTCCGTTCATATTGGCATTAGTTTATCCATCTGGTCCTATTTTAACTAATTAGTTACTAGGTAAGCAACACGAAATAAACAATCGCAGCCAAGTAAAGATTCAATATAATATTTTTAAATATATTTAAAATCCGTAAAATGAAAGCCTCTTTTCTTCCACAAGCATACAAACACAGATTTCTTTATTGAATTGATGGATAGTTTCGGGAATTCGTGATTCTTTTTAATGTTAAAAAATGTACATGAACTTAAAATAAATTGATATCTTTGTGTATGTGTGTACGTGTGAGTGTCTCTGCACGTGTTCTTACTTTGCTTCCGGTTTGTTGTTACATAACATACACATATAATCCAACTTAATCTCCTTGTTTTGCTTAATTTGATTACCAAGTAATTTTTATTCTGTTCGAATCACACACGATGTACAAGTAAGCATAAATACGTCTTCGAATGTACGCAAATGTCATAAAATCTACAAAACACGTGTGAAATGGATACTTTTCAAACTTACTGCACTGGTAAATTCGGCGACATTTTATGTATTACTGTACTTAATATAGGCTGTCGTGTAAAAATAAACGATAACTCTATTTTGTGCGTCAGAATTCATGATTTATAGACCTTCGGGCACAAACATCCATCCACAACACACACACACACATATATATATATATATATATATATATATATATATATATATATATATATATACATATATATATAATTGAAGCGTGGTAGGAGGATTTGGATTATGTTTATATTGTCATTATAAACTGAGCATTGCACCAGGTTGCATATACAAGTCGTCCAGTAGCCGGTTTGGTCCTACTTTAAATCAAGTTAGCGAGTTTGATGTCAATTTACCGTTGTATTCTGATAATGATCATGGATGTCTAAACGCTTTAGTACGTGTGACTGACGGTAGTTTTAGTATGTTGTTTGACGGCTGGTTAAATACAATGGGATTGGTGTTTACTTCAAGTTCACAAACATGATTTAGGTAATTTTTTCACCTCCCACGCAATAATTATTGTTTAACCGTTTGGTTCTTGTTCTGAACTATTCAAATAAGGTCAGAACACAAACCGGGATATATTTGATTCGGAGACTGGGACTATCCACTGCCCGGCCCCTGCTGAACACTACGCGCATTTATAAGTCCGAAAAAATGTGGTCTGGATCGAGTTCTGACAGTACTTGAAGAGTTCACAAAAGGGACCAAACCGTTAAACAATCATTGATTGCGCGTGCTGTGGTAAAAAATCTTTAAATCATGTTTGCCAGCTTGAGATCCAGTCGAGAGGTAACACCATGGCTGTAACAGTAGTGTACGTAGCAGTAGCTATAAGTGATAACTGCATAAGCTAGGTTCGGCAACTAGGTTCAGTAAACGATTACGAAGAGCAGATGGTGGTTTGATTATAGGGGGCAGTATAAAATTATTTCCTGGAAATATTTGTAAGACTAATTTAAATAACATTCGATACATTGTTAGTCTTGATTTACACATTTATTTTAATTTTAATCACAGGTGGATGAATATTTTTTCTCTGACTCTAGTTTACCTTTTAATTTTGTGCATTCATTTTGTTTAATATTTTTTCGCATGCTTATTATTCAAATGAGTAGCTTTTATTTATCTATTACTTAAACTTTGTATAAATTGACACATGTTTAGCAATCATAATGTCCTAATTACCTTATTCCTTAACTTCTTTGTATATTTACTAGTTTTTAGTCGTTCAAAGCAGATTTCCTATAAATTACTTTTGGTATTAATCTTGACATATATTTGTTTCCTCCTCTCAAATAATTGTCTCAGTATTTAAAATATTTGATCTCTATTGGAAGACTTCAACCAGTCAATAAATTTCGCGGCACAGTGGCTCAGTGGTTAGAGCACCAGATTCCGAAGCAGACGTGCCCAGGTTCGAGCCCTGTCCGCGGCAAATTCTGGCCAGTACATGATGAGTTCCCAATAAGGACGAAACCGGTCTACTGGATGAATTGCCTTTTCTACACTATACAATTCCTAGTTTATACTGACATATGTAAGAAATTAATGGGTTAGGTGTTTATATCAAGTTCGCTACTTTGATTATAATAAAAGTCAACAAATGCACAGGAAACATAACGCCTCCCAATCTTACATTTAAATCTGTTGTAAGCGTGGCAAAACTAACATGCAAAATCGGTGGTCCAATTTCCTGATTATTCCTTGCCTATTTGTGTTTTAAAAAGTCATGTTGACATATGCTTTGTAAGTATTTCGATACTAACTTCGGAAAATGTTTATCAGTCGACAAATTATCACACCAAGTATGAAGAAATAATAAAGCAGTTAGGAATATGTGCTTAAACTTTTCCAACCTTTATTTTGCCTTGTTTTAAGCGAAAATATATATTCTGAAATATTCTCAGCATACAAGTCACGGAAGTACCTCAATGCACTTAGTCCCGCATACTTAAATCAAATTTGTGTGCCGAACACTGATTTCTTCAAATTCACCAAATCATTTCAAACTGTCGTTGCGTTTTGGCCGTTCTTGTTTACCACCAAAACACGTTAGAGGTGTGACAGGGTGTGTATAAAACAAGCAGTCTAGTGCATGTAAATGGTAATTCATATTAAGCCAATGTAATTTCACTAAGTTGCATGATCATCACAGTTATGGATATTTACACACATGAACACGTGGCACACAACTATCTAGTGAAAGGCCAGTCTGAGCAATACATGATATGGCTAGAGGAAATATCGCGCTTGCTTCATTAAATCAAGTTTGCGAGCTTGAAGTAAACACCAATCCCAATGTATTTAACCAGTCGTCGAACAACATAACAAAACTACCGCTAGTCGCACTGTTATGTTGCTCGACAACTGGTTGAATACAATGGGAATCGGTGTTTACCTCAAGCTCACAGTACTTGAAGAGTTCACAAAAGGGACCAAACCGTTAAACAATCATTGATTGCGCGTGCGGTGGTAAAAATTCTTTAAATCACGTTTGCCAGATTGAGATCTAGTCGAGAGGTAACACCAGAACTGTAACAGTAGTGTACGTAGCAGTAGCTATAAGTGATAAATGCATAAGCCAGGTTCGGCAACTAGGTTCAGTAAACGATTACGAAGAGCAGATGGTGGTTCGCTTATAGGGGGCAGTATAAAATTATTTCCTGGAAATATTTGTAAGACTAATTTAAATAACATTCGATACATTGTTAGTCTTGATTTACACATTTATTTTACTTTTAATCACAGGTGGATGAATTTTTTTTTCTGACTCTAGTTTACCTTTTAATTTTGTGCATTCATTTTGTTTTATATTTTTTCGCATGCTTATTATTCAAATGATTAGCTTTTATTTATTTATTTCTTAATCTTTTTATCACTTGATAATTGTTGCCAAACTACTAGAAATTGGGGCTGCATATCTTACTTTCCTTTCCTCGTATATGCATTGTGGCTTGATTCTTGACAGTCAGTTTGCCGTTGTTCTCTAGTGATGATCATAAACGTCCGAAACGCGTCAGTAAGTGTGATTGACGGCAGTTTTGCTATTTTGTTCGACGACTGGTTAAATACAATGGGATTGGTGTTTACTTCGATCTCGCAAACTTGATTTAAAGAACTGTCACCTCCACCCGCAAAATCCATGATTGTTTAATTGTATTATCTATATGTATGTCGTGAAATCTACAAAAACTTTAATGTTCGTGGCAAAATAGAATTTTTACAGCCGACATTTCCAATCAATTACGACTTATGCGAGAGAACTAGAGGTGACAGCCGCATAACTACTATTTATTTCCATATGTTTGCATTGTGATGTGATTCCAGCTGATGATTATTATGGAAGGTCGGAACTCGTCTGTACGTGTGACCAACCGTAGTTTTGTCAATGTCTAAAAATAGGGTTTTTATTTATTTAAACTCCGCCTTTCCTATTTTAGTAGTTTTGCTATAGACTGTTTAGTTTATCTGTGTTGAAGTTGGAAAGTGCGCAGAAAAGATATTTATTTACCAGTATTTAAAATAATATATTGCTAACCTATTAAAAATGTTTCTCTTGACCATTTCCGGATGACCGTTATTTGATTTGATGTTTAACTTCATTTTGATACTGATTTCTATTAGTGTTTATCACTGCTCAGCTGCCAGTGATACCATCTGCTTGAGATTGTCTTGAAGACACTATGTTATTGAAGTTTTGCTAGGCTTCATTATTTTAGCGAGGCTAGCTGAAAAGCAATACTTAAGTTAACAATTTAGATATAATTTATCCAGTCTACTAATTGCCTCACCTTTCAATCATCACGACTTATAACACTAACTGGCACACTACATCGTGTGTGTGCGTGTGTCCGTGATTGTGTTATTTAATAATTGCCGTTAATGAAAACACCGCTTTTGCTATTAATTTATCTCTTTACTTCTTTCCGCATTCATTATGTTACCGTTATACAAGTGAAAAAATGATGTCCATTCACCTGATAAGTTCATTTATTTCTGTTTGTACTTTTTTGCGCCTTCGACAAGCTGTCTTTTTTCCCAGAATTTTTTTCCTCGTATAAACTGGCATATTTTTCTTCTGTATATCTGTTGTATTAAGATACCGACGGGTTTGCTTTATTTCTGCCTTTATTTCGTTCTTCTTGATCTGGGTAATATTTATGATCCCATGGGGTACATTCTGCCATGTGTATCCGGCAGTTAACTTCCCTGTGCTCTTCACGTCTACAACAATTTATTCACTTGATAAATATAACCGATTCCTAAAAAACAATACTGCTGATACTGCTTATGATTGTTTATATATTAAGTGTGAACACTTTCATTAGATGGGTTGACGCATAATGTGCTTAATTTATGCACATATTTAATTTTGCAATATACGTTTCACCTTTGTTAGAAGAATAATAGCACAAATGTGGATTCTTGTGTGCCGACTCGTGACTGACATCTCTCCCTCTACCTCTCTATTTATCTCTCTCTCTCGCCCTATCTCTATCTCTGTATTTTTCCATCCATCTATCTCTGTCGCCCCTCTCTTCCTCACTATACGTACATTGGTTATTTTATTCACATGTTGCTCTTAGTTTCTCACCAATTTAAGAATTATCCCTCCTCTCTTTCTCTTTATGTCTAACTACGTCTCGTTCTCTTTCTCCGGTTCTTTGTTTTTGCACACTATTGTGCAAAAATTTATAGCATTTTCTGATCTTTTCGGAATTTTCAAAAACTTCGTCTGTCATTATACATGCAAACAATTTTCTTTCATTTGCATGGACTATCGTTAATTGTTTGCTTATAGAATGTGGGCTGACCCAGAGTGTCTCCTGTCGATGTCACATCTGCAACATAACATCAAACATCAGCTCAATCAGCTTGAGCTACGTGGCGGAAGGGGTACTAAGCGTAGCTATAAAAAATTGACCACAGCTGATAGCCAAAGAAGAATATCGATAATTAAGATGACTAGAGAAACACACAGCACATACATTTATAATTAAAATAATAATAATAGTAGTAGTAATAATAATAATAATAATAATAATAAAAATAATGATAATAATAATAATAATAATAATAATAATAATAATAAAAATAATAATAATAATAATAATAAAAATAATGATAATAATAATAATAATAATAATAATAATAATAATAATAATAGTAATAATAATAATAATAATAATAATAATAATAATAATAATAGTAATAATAATAATAATAATAATAATAATAATAATAATAATAATAATAATAATAATAACAATAATAATAATAATAATAATAATAATAATAATAACAACAACAATAATAACAACAACAATAATAAAAATATTAATAATAATAATAATAATAATAATAATAATAATAATAATAATAATAATAATAATAATAATAATAATAATAATAATAATAATAATGAATGGAAGAACTGTGTTTAATGGTGTGCTGAAAAAATTGCATAATGGCATAATTTGTGGTGTTGTCAACATTCAAACAACGGGTTTCTTTTCCAGATGAGCTCTCCGTATAGCAACTACATTATCGTTTGACAGTTGTGCGGACACTGAATTAGGGCATAACTGGCAATTGCTCATTTAATTACGAGTGACTATAACTGGCAAGAAATAAGATAAGATAGTTGGCTTGACATCGTTCTGATGGGATTTTCCTCCTGTCGGTCACATTATATTAATATGCTAATATTGGTAAACCATTAATTATGGGATTCACCACTTACCAGGAAATCGATTGTAAGTCTGAACAAATTTAACTGATTTATCCATTTCTTGGCGAGAAGCCAGGAGCATTACGATGGAAACGTGCGTTTTGTGCCTCCTTGTCTCATATGCTCAAAATATTTGTCTGGAATATCTGTCAAACGGTTGCAATCGTGCGTCATAGGCTTTATAATTCAATTAATCATAGTTTTCAAAAATAAAGTCCATTTACCTTACCCTGTTTCCGTCCTTCGCGGGCAACTCAATCGATGTAGCCTAAGCCAGGAGATGGAATTAAACCAGTAGACTGGGGGTTAAAGACATTGGATACGAAGCGTTGCGTTACATTTTGAATTGAATTTAGTTCTATCTTCTAAAGTTGATCTTTGTTGCGCATTTCGATCATCACATTTAACGTATCCACGAATGTCTTTCGTGGATGGTAGACTTGCACTATCAGTTGTGCCAAGATACGATTTATCCTCATTTCCATGTACACGTTTTCGTAAATATGACGGTATGATCATTGTACTGTGTGTTATTAGAAGCCCGATGATAGTACTTTAAATGGGGTCCCGGAACGTTGCCTGACAGCCAAGATTAGAACGTATCTCATTTCCAGTAGTTAGTACGAATTGTTTCGAAGCCTTCAGAGTGAGAGGATATATCAGCAAACATCCAAGACAAAGACGACGTAAATGAGTGCTTTAAAATGAGAATCAATCGAATTTTTACGGAACAACTGATTGTGAAAATCGTTCACCCACGAAATGAAATCCTAGATGCGTTAAAGTTCTCTCTTCAAGCGAATCAATTACTAAAATAGAAACCATTATCAATTAGATTGGCTTGCAGATTGCAAATTTTATTTCGTTTTGTAGTCGAATTAATTTCTATGGTGTTAAGGAATTCTGTAATTAGTATATCGCATTAAATTATATTACTCTTATAGTTCAAATGTGATTGTAAGATATTGAACCTCATAGAAACAGCGCGCTATTTATAGAGATTGAAGACTCCGCGATCTAGTCCTTCACAGAGCTTCGTTCTCTGAAGAACAACAACAAAAGTACATAAATAATTATCTTACAGGTGATAGTACATTCATTATTTGCAAAGCAGAAGTAGAATTTCGAAAGTGAAAAATATGGCCATAACTCCCAAAAATTAATTTTATGCAACTTGTTTTCAGCAGTGTGCTCGATAATTGGAATATAATCAGAAATTTTGTTAAATGTATACCAGGAAGAAGGTAAAGGAAATGCGACAGAATTAGAAATTTGTCCGAAATATTCGTCCTGGTCTATTGATGGGCCTCAGCGTGTCGTACCTAAGACTAAAGTATGAGTCTAGCCAGTAATTCTGAGATATAATTAAACGAACATTGGTTGGTTGGTGACAATTTTTGGTTGGGTCTTGTCCACTGATTAATTACTTACATATGTTCTGACATATGTAAGTAATTAATGGGTCAGGTGTTTATATCAAGACCGCAACCTTGATTATAATAATTCTGAGATATAGCCATTCCGTATTATGTGACACTTCGAGTTTTGTTTTCATGCAGTTTAGGGCTAAATAAGTTCTAACAGCAAAAGAGCAAGCATGCCAAACGCGGTAGGTGTGCATCGGTCGATAAAAGAAATTCTCGTCACTGTGACCATAGCACCACATACCATGAAATTTGGTTCTCGTCAGCTTTGGTTTCCTTACCATCTAAGAGAAGGAAATCTACGAACATAGATCATCTGTCTCCACTAGTTATGGTCGGCCTAGTAGTATTCTACAGTCAGCATAACCATAACCGTGAATATTTCGAAGGGAACCACGACTGCTGTTGGGGCAAATACAGATACCAATGCGTTTGTTCCTCGTCAGCTCTGGTTTCCTTATAATCAAAGAGAAAGAAATCTATAAATACAACACATCTGTTCACACTAGTTATTGACGACCTCTTGCCATACATCGTAGATATTCACCGTTAATGGTACAATAGTTTGACAAAGATAATAAATTCTGTAAGAGCTAGCTAGTCATTCATGAAACGATAGCATAAATGCTTCCGATACCATTGAAGTACATTCGTCCTATTTTATAAAATGCATCAAGCTCTGTCCTGTTGCACATTTAGCGCTTAGTTTTTAGTGGGTTGTGACTTTTTGAAGGCAAGTGGGCCAGACGCAAAGGGCAGATTTTCGCTTCCGAGAAATGTTGTCCTCTGGTATCTCAAAACCTTAACGAATTAAAACGCTAAATCTAATTCATTAACCCCTTCTAGGACTAGGCGACTTTCAGTTTCTTACAGTCAGTACATGACTATGATTAATTTTCATGGTGTTGCGACAATGTCGCATCAGCTGGGAAATACTGATGTTGCTGCTGCTGATGATGATAATAATGATGTTTCTTGTCTAGTGAACACATTTGTATTACATTATCCGTCAAAATTATTCAAATATGTTTAGAGATTATATTGGTTTCCGGTTTCATGTAACAAATAACAATGCAATTCTTGTTACAAAATGACCGCTTTTTCTTCACACAATTCATGATATATATATATATATATATATATATATATATATATAATGTCCATATTCAAAAATTTAGTCTTATTACGCTTATTGTACTCTTTCGTCTTTATCTAATTATTGACATTATTATCCATTTAACATGAAAGTTTATTGATTTTCTATATCCATTATCATCCCTTTAGTTTTTAAACAGTTTTATTAAGCTTTTGTTATAATTCAAGTTATTTCTCTTAAGATCGATTAATTAATTTAGAAAATAATATTTAAATTTTCTTTTTATTTATCTTCTTTCCAATATTCTTAATTTTTAAATACCTCTACAATAAAGATTGCTTCTAACGTTTTGTGCTGTTACGATTATTAGCACTGTTTGTTAATAGTTTGATTTTGCTTCCCTAAAAAGTAATCAGAACATTTCGATTGATTCCAGCTGTAATTAATCGACTGTCAGTTAATTTTTCCTCCTTAAAGCACGTCCTCCTTCATTATAGAAATAGAAAACCTGATTTTCTTCTCTTACCCTAACAATTATTTTATAATGACTGTGAAGTAAACTGCCTTGCTTAGGGCTTAATTTGATGCAGTCTGGAAAATTCTTTCGGACTGTAATTATTCCATTTATAAATTATAAATTGGTGTGTTTGGTTGGCGCACCATCACCTTAAATTATAATCACTTACTATGGAAATTTTATTTATCTTTCATTTGACTGATTCGCTTATGATTAAAGTTTACCTAGTCATAACCAGTAGACCACCCAAAAAGATTTACATATTTTTGGTTTGAATAGCTAAGATATGTACAGGTTTTTATTAGTTTTGGTGGGCCTAGTAACAGTTAAGATTAAATTGCACCTCATTAATTGAATTATTCTATAGTCAGATTAAAGCATGTCGCTGTTACCTACCAAAGAGTAGACAGTAAGCAATAAACGCGTACGTCAAATGGATTGGATATTTTAATGTTGACTTTGATCTATTCGTCTAGCACAACTAATTAGTCACTGTGTACACAATGACTGATAAATACACGAAGATTCGGAAGGTTTTGAAATTATATATATATATATATATATATATATATATATATATATATATATATATATATAGGGTTTACAATTAATTATGCTAGTGGTAATCAGATCTGACTCGCTTTTACTTTCTGTTTTTGTTTGCTGGTTGGTAACGCATACACACTTACCAACCAGCCAAAACAAGAAACAGAAGTAAAAGCGAGTCATATATATATATATATATATATATATATATATATATATATATATATATATATATATGATATGTATATATATATATATATAATAAAATTAAACAATCATTGATTGCGTGTTTCATGGTAACAATTCTCTAAATCAAGTTTGCGAGCTTCAGGAAAAACACCAATTCCATTGCATCTAACCAGTCTTCGAATAAAATAACACTCAGTCAGTCACACGTACTGACGCGTTTCGACGTTCCGTGGTCATCATTTGAGTACGACGGCAAACTGACTATCGAGAATTAGATATGACACTTTCACATCTAGTAGCCTCTCATACATTGTTCTTAACTGGATATGTCAACGGCACAATTTCTATGCAGTCACGAACATTAACTGTTTGCTGCTTTGCCTATATATATATATATATATATATATATATATATATATATATATATATATAAATAATCCAATTAAACAATCAGTGATTGCGCGTGTGGCAGTAACAATTCTTTAAATCAAGTTTGCGAGCTTGATATAATTACCAATCCTATTGTTTACAACCAGTCTCATGGCAAAGGAAATGTGGTCACATTTGCTTAAATCTGCTATTGTGAGTATTGTGCTGTGTATAGTTTCCTGATGATGGTGCTGGAAAAGAAGCACCGAAACATCGACAGTAATCAAGGAAAAGCACTTAGACAAGTTAAAACTATTGGCTACATTTTGAATACTAGAAAAACTGCTCACCATTTAATAGCTAATCAGGCATGATGTGTGTCTGTGTGCAGGTGGATGTAATTTCAAATAATACAGTTAAATATAATTATATGCAAGTGTGTGTTCATAAAAATGATGCGCTAGACGCATATTTACTCTTACCGTGTTAATTAACGTAAGTAAGTTTTATATCTGTGTCAAGTGAGGAGATAAAGTAATATAAACAAATCAGTTCTAGAATAATTCCAGGATAAATGATCAAACGTAAGGAAAACTAATAAGCCTAATTAAGGTATGAAGTCAAAAAAATTAAGAAAATGGCCTACAAACAGAAAGCTCCTGAAGTAAACACCAATCCCATTTTATTTAACCAACAACATAACAAAACTACTGCTAGTCGCGACGCACTGACGCGTTTCGACCTTCCATGATCATCATCAGAGTACGACGGCAAATTGACTAGCGAAGATCAAACCGCATTACATATATATGGAAAGCGGCACTCATATAGTGTAGTCTTGCATACATTGTACGTGACTGGAAATGTCGGCTGCATAATTTCTATTCAGTCACGAACATTAACTGTTTGCAGCTTTCGCCACACACACACACACACACACACACTACATCATATATATATATATATATATATATATATATATATAAGTATTGTATAGTGTAGAAAAGGAAATTTATCCAGTAGACCAGCTGCGTCCCTATTGGGGATTCATCATGTACCGGCCAGATACAGTTTGTGGCGGAGAACTAATATTTATGCAAGTATGTATTAGATTTTGCGAACCTAGTAACAAATTAGTTCAATTATGATCAGAAGGATAAACCAAAGACAGCATGAACGGAAAGTTTCGTGCTTACTGGCGACTCATCAGTAGGAGCCAGTATTACGCCCTTTAACCACTATATATTTGGGTGAGGAATGTGTGCTAATAGGACGGTACAATCTCTTGGACGAATGTTTAAACCTGCATTAGTTTCGACAATGCAACTTCAACGCTAACTCACTCCATAATATATATATATATATATATATATATATATATATATATATATATATATATACCGAGTCTGTAAAGGGTACCAACACTATGCTATTGTGTCAGTACCCGATACCAACAGTATAGTACCGAAAAGGTACATGGTACTAACACTATGGTTGCCGAGTCGGTACATGGTACCACCATGTCGGATTTCAACGAAATTAAGAATTACAACTATTTCTGAACACCTGTTACTCCAGTAAATCCATACCCTTTGGCCTTGATCGATACCAGTTATAATTTTTCGCGGTAATCATGACATCATTCAAATAAATGTATAATAATTAGATACTGTTTGTGACGGAGACCTAATTTATATGCAAGTATGTATTAGGTGTTGCGAACCTAGTAACAAATTAGTTCAATTATGACCAGAAGGACAAACCAAAGACTGCATGAACGGAAAGTATAATCTTGTGCACATTCGTTTCTTGCTTACTGGCCACTCACTAGTAGGAGCCGGTATTACGAATGTGCAGGAGATTATACCCCATGTAATTGCATCTCAAATTTTCACGCCTTGGCATGCAGAATCAGATCTATTAACATGTTCATATTTGCATTCAGTTATATGTTTCTCTCTTACAACCTTAATTGAGCGCATAAATTCACCCAAATACTGCGCACCAATCGTTCAAATCTAAATATTCAAAATTGCTTATAAGTTTTGTTATAGTAGCTTATAAAAGGTAAGTTACTGAAGTTATATTACTGAGACTAAGTAGGTTTTCATTGTACCGTCTCTTCCATACATATATACATTTAGTAAACAGATGACAATGCTAATTTTTAGAATAAACTATGTGTCCAAGATTATGGGCTTCGGTGATTCTGCATGCCTTAAAATGTATTCATAAATGTTATACAATTGAGACACTTCTTACGTGTGTGTAAAAAAGTTTTACCCTAAATGTAAGATAAGTGAAGGACATAAAATTAATAATAGTTTCAAAAATTAACCAAATCTTCATTTTTCTTCATTCTAATAATAACGGATGATCCAAAATAAATCATCGAAACAATTATGTGCGTCAGACACCAGCCTATTTTTCTTCGTACATTCCATATTTGGCCTCGCCCACTTACCACTTTCATCTAGTGTACATTTATCAACATGTTAAATAAAATGGTAATAATTCGTCAATGTATGATTCGAGAAGTAGGTGTACTTTATTATTCAACTACAAAGATGGCTAAACATATTTTGTGTTGGAGAATGTTGAACCTTGACAATAATTGTTTATGGGTTACCGTTTTCACGCAGTTTTACCAAGCCATACTATATGGGCGCAACTGTATCTCTATTTTTGAATATGTTGTCATGTGCCGAAACGAACACTTTACCACCAATCATATTATTCATTAAAAATTTCACTTTACATTTTCATATATATCAGTGGGATCTTTCATTATGTTAGTGAATACATCTTTACTATTTACCTTTTCAAAATTCGTATCATCATAATCAGAACCGCCGATCCCTCTTTATCCTCTTTTAACATTTAATGTTCGACAGTAACTCATTTACTACTGGTGTATTTGCATTACTTTGTTCCTCTCTCTAACTACTGAGCTCACCCTTGGTAATGTCATTTAACATAGAAATAATTATTCCGATGCGTAAAAAAGTAAGTTAACATTTAGTCACAGTAGTTTAACTAAGCTGGATAGGAACATTTATGAAATTATATTTAATCGAATACTTACGAGTTACACGCAAACACGCATACACACGTTACGTGTGCTTATCTGTGGAAACATCAGTAGTTATTATGAGATTGGTCAATCAAAAGTGTAAATGCCGCAGTTCAAACGAAATTTAAGTGTTACATTATTTCATTAAATCAAGTTTGCGAGCTGATGGTTAACACCAATCCTAGTGTATCTAACCAGTCGTCGAACAGCTACAAAACTACGGCCAGTCACATGTACTGACGCTTTTCGATTTTTTATGATTATCTCCAGAGTACGATGGACTATCGAGTATCAAACCACAATACATATATATGAAGAGTAAAATTAGATATGCGGCTCTCACCTTTAGTAGTCTCGCATAAATTGGACACAGTTGGAAATGTCGGCTGCACAACTTCTAAGCAGGCACGAACATTAACTTTTTCCGTTTTCGCCACATATACATATATAGGCAATACAATAAAAAAATCAGTGATTTCGCGGTTTGTGGTAACAATTCTTTAAATCAAGTTTGCGAGCTTGAAGTAAACACCAATCTCATTGTATTTAACCAGTCGTCGAACAACATAGCAAAACTACCGTCAGTAGCACGTGAATTGAAGAAATGTTGCTACTACCTGCGCAATCACTGATTGTTCATTTATTGCATTATTTGTTCGTCTTTAATCATATGATGAGCTGTAAACTGTTGAAGGTACCCAAAAAAGTGTAGCGCAAAATTGTCTGCTGAAAAGGGGAACTGGGAAAATTCCTGTGTTAGGCACAACATGGATAGATTACACATTGTATATCCAGTACCGCTCAAGTTAATTTATTTTTATACTCATGTTGATTTGTTAAGATACTGTTTATGGCAAAGAACTAATTTATATGCAATTGTCTATTAGGTGGTGCGAACCTCGTAATAAATTAATTCAAATATGACCAGAAGGATAAACCAAAGTAGCAAGAACGGAAAGCATAATCTCGTTAGCATTATTTTCGTGCTTACTGGCGACTCATCAGTAGAAGACGGTATTACGCCCTTTAACCACTATATATTTGGCGAAGAATTTCGGCAAATAGCTCCACTACTGCAGGTTTACACATTCGTATAGGAGATTGTACCGTCCCGTTGTCCAACATTCTTCACCAAAATATACTGTGGTTGTATGGCGTAGTACCGGCTCCTACTGATGAGTCGCTAGTAAGCAAGAAGGTCATATTTTAAATAATGTATTACTGCGTGCGCGAAATGTAATGCACAATTAGACAATAAGTGTTTGCTGCGATATTTCTATGTCATAGCGAATGTAACATTTCGCAGCTTTCGCTAAACCTTTTATATGTTATATTTATCACCTCCCGCGCAATTAGTGATTTTTTTATTCAGTGACTTATACATGTTTAGCGAAAGCTGCAAAAATAGTTAAGTGCCTGACAGAGTGGAAACTGTACAGCCGATATTTCCAGTCTATTACAGGTAAGATCCGCATTTCTGAATTTCAGTAGCTTTTGTAAACATTGTGTTTTAATTCTCGTTAGCCAGTTTTCAGTCGTGCTCCGACGATAAACATGGAAACTGTATATGTGTCCATACTCGCGACTGACGGTAATCTTTCTTTATTGTACGTAGGCTTTAATGAAATGTGTTTGGTATTTATCTCAAGCCAACAAACTTGATGTAGATGAGTGTATTATGATAAAAGAAACGGGTATTCAATATAGCATTTTTATGCTTCGTGTGTTTAATGCCATACAATGTCTTCGTTTTGTATTCTTTTTTACAGTTTAGCGATTGGGATGCGAACGAATGGACATCTCTTGCATCTCCAACCACAACATACTCCTTACCCAGTGTTATGGCAGCTGGCAGACGACGACGCCCTGTCTCATTAGTTGCTTGTTCATCGGGTGCTGCTTTCCAAATTGATAGCGAAAAGTCACAGCTCGGTGTAAAAAATTCGTTGTGCTGTAATTTGACAAAATCATGTTCCGTTACTGCGACTGACTGTTCAGCTTTTTCAACGGTTTCAACTTCAATCAATGCTACTCCTGCTATTAGTCATCCGCCCGCATCCGTAATGAAAACTTGTTCAGAAAACCTTTCTGGTGAATCATGTAGACGTTTCTGTAGCTGCTCGTCATTTGCTGCGCGAAATGGTTTTTTTGAGAAAAGGTATATTGCGACTTCCGACACCCCTGCACACGCAGTAAATCAGCCAAAACTGTAAGCCTTATTAATTGTTTATTCGTCGCCCGAAATGTTTTCAGGTGAATTATCTTACTAGCCGCATGGCAGTTCTCCGCCGTGCTCTGATGATGACGACAAGAGCTCAAAACGTGTCAGTACGTGCAACTTATAGTAGATTCGCTATTTTTTGTGACTTCGTAACTAAAATGTGCTTGGTGTTTATCTAAATTTGACAAACTTGATTTGATAAATTGCAGGATGAGTGGTTTGAAGTTCTCCAACTTCATATCTACTTCACCACATACAAAATTATGGTTAAACCTCAGATTTCTGCTTTCTGCATAATTATCAAAATTCTTCTCTGTAAGTATGTATTAGGTGTTGCTAACCTAGTAACAAATTAATTCAGTTGTAACCAGTAGGTTAGACCAAAGATCCTTCTGGTCACAAGTGAACTAATTTGTTACTAGGTTCGCAACACCTAATACATACTTGCATGCATATTAGGTCTCCGCAACAAACAGTATTTAACTGTTATATCCTAAATATTTTCTCGAAGCATTATAAAAGCAAGGATTACGCGAATGCTTAATGCACAAGTGATGTTTTTGTACAATAAAACGCTTGCCAAGCATAACTACTAAGAAGAAGCACCTTCATTCGAATGGTCTGATACTGTGTATTTTTACACAGACAATAACTATCCAATGAGATATGAAGTGAGTACCGCCAGAAAAAGTGAATTCTAAAGCTTTTTTTACTAAAAGCAGCTGGTAAACGAGACGCCGTCTGTAAAAAGAGGTAATCACATTTTTACAAAAATTAAACTCAAAACCAGGAGGATTTTAATATTTTTTACTTAGCTACAAATGAAAAGGAGCTGTGTATTACTGAAGCAGTCTGATTCAATAACTTTTTCATGTTGTTAGATAAACAAAATTAGTGTGCACATGATTTTTATACAGACTGGTAAATTTATTGTGTATTAGTTGTTGCACATTTAGTAAAAATATAGTTGCAATAGGACAAGAAAGGTAAACCAAATTCAGCATGAACGAAAGGTATAATCTGATGTACACATGCGTTTCGTGCTTACTGTTTGTATTGTTTAGTTCTACATGTGCGTTTTTCGCTTCCTGGTTATTATATAATTCCTATATTTAATCCTGCTACAAAGCACCGGTATGAATATGTGGTTCAGAACTATTCCATGTTAAGATAATCAATTGTCGCTGCTCACCTAGGCCCTGCATGCTTGTTCTCTTCAAGCGCGTATACTAATATCATTGATTAAACTGCGGACTTAGTGTACATTTGTTAATTTTACGCCAACCTGACAAAGATTTATTGTTTAAGGCCATTTAAGAATTTATCATTTACAATATGAATGTCTCCAGGCTTGTCGTTTACAAATAATGATGTGTGTATTTTTTAACACCATCTGTTTTACCTCTCAATTTAGTCTGTCGTTAGAGATTCTCGCAGGTTACCTTAGTCTTACTCGTTTTCTTCATTAGCACTCTTTCTTGTGCGGTTTACTTTTGCATTATTTTGCTAACATCCAACCTACTCCTTGTTATATTTGCAAACATTTTAGCACACTCGACTAACATAAAAATGCACGCCTGCATGAATGCATGCACGTGCGCATAAATAAAATACACACTTCAAGCAGATATAATTATTCACAAATTAGAAGAATTTTATTTATGTTAGTTTTGTTTTGGTGAGCCTAGTTAGTCTTTGTCACTTGACCAGAAATAACTTATCAAAAGTAGTGGAAGCAATTATGCAACATCAGTTTAAATTTCTACAAATTTTTATCAGCTGGGTGTACTTTTAAATTATGCTCGTCCACTATGTGCATGCACATACGCGGATTTTTTTCTTATCTTTAGCATCTCCGAGAAGAGCTCTAATTAGTATCGACCAGAGATTTGTGTAGTCACTAGACTCCTGAAGTAGGTTGCGATTAAATAGCAATAAATTAACATTTTAAAAGAAGCTGTATGATATATATTTCCTCACATTGTCCACCTAATTTCAAGTTCTTTTTCCAGATATTTGGCATGGATAAAGTTTATGTTTCGCTTTCATACATCGTTATATTCTCAAACGTTAAAACTTGTTCCTTACACATTGTTGATCCTGCAAAATGTAGTGAGCATAGAAGAATATCTCGAAAGTAAAGACGACGTATACAAGCTGGTGAAATAAATTCCTAACATATTTTACACCATGTAAAAGGGTATTCAGACCAAGTCGGTTAACACAGCCATGAATCTGGGTTAGAAAGACTCTCCATCTATTAGACCATCTCTTCGTCTTTGTCGTAGTCAGGATTGCCTGTGAGACTCGAACCAGTGGCGCACTGGGGTAACAATTAATTACCTTACATCTACAATATGTTTTACAAATTTAATGCTTGTTAGGAAATTTGTTTATTACACCTAATTTTTTTCACGCTTGAATATACTCGAACGATGTTGATCTCATCTCCGTTTTTGTAATGTAAGAATATCTTCATAGGCTTCAGCGGATGTCCCTATTCATTTTTCCACTTTATGTATGGATAGATACTCTACCAGTTCAGTGACAACGCTTTCGACTGATTTCTTATCCGCCTCAGTTCTTAGTTCTTTTCAGGCCACCTTTGCGGCTTATTAGAATCAATTAGACACTGGAAGTAACCGGCGTCCAGATATATACTTAACCTGGGACAAATTTTACAGGGAAAAAGATGCTGAATATCTGCTCTTTCATCCTCAAAATTTTCTGTTTTTTTCTGTTTGTTTTTTACCAAAAATTGAAAACCGTAAATGAACTAGCGTTGGTTTCGTAGGAGGTGAAAACAATTATTTAAACCAATGCTACGATCTTAATGTAAATATCAGTTCCATTATATGCAGAGATTTCTCAGTAAAAACTAGGCATTTTATAATTCAGAAAGGGTGATTCATCTAGTAGACCAGTTTCGTCCCTATTGGGAACAATTCATGTACTGTCCAGAATTTGCCAGTCCACGAATTTCGGATGTAGCCGGTTATTTTATCAATTATCTCATGAACCTGTCTGAATAGACAGATATTGTTTTCAAAGGTTAAATTATATTGCACTATTCAGATAGGCTGGGCTAACACGAATTTGTCACTACGTAATTCTAAATAGCATTATCTCAGTATAATCTACTAAGTTCTGTTTGTGTTGAAAATGAACACTAGGCAGTCCATTTCCAACAGCGAATTCAAACTAGCTGTTTGACCTGATTGATATAAGAAATTCTAAGTGTTCATGCACCATCGGTATAGCCCATTGAGGCACAAAGACACAAAGGCATCCTACTGATGAGTCGCCAGTAAGCACGAAATTAATTTGTACATCAGATAACACATTTTGTTCATGCTGACATTCGTATTTCCTTCTGATACTATTTGAGTTTCTTTGTTACTAAATCCGCAACATCTAATAAACAATTGCATATGCATTAGTGTTCTGCAAAAAACAGTATCTAATAGCTATATATTTAATTAAATGGTGTCATGATTACCGCGAAATGTGATAACTGATATCGATCAAGGCCAGAGTTTATGGATTTGCTGAAGTGACAGGTGTTCTGAAGTAGATATAATTCTTAATTTTGGTGAACGTTGGCATACCTTAAAATCCATTATGTTGGTACCATTAACCGAATTGGCAACCATACCTTTTACAAGCTCTGTATACTCTATATTAAGTGAGTTGTCTTTGAAGTCACATTGTCGAAGACTTTCGTATAGGAGATTGTACTGTCCACATGTCCCACATTTCTTGACCAAATATTTAGTAAGTGTAAGACGTAATACCGGCTCCTACTGATGAGTCGCCAATAAACACCAAACGAATGTGTACATGCGAATATATATGTTTTGCTCATGTCGACTTTTGTACATCCTTCTGAGCTGTTTGATCTAATTTGTTACTGGATACGTAATAACTAATACACTATCACAAACACAATAAGTTTCAATGTTACCTAGGTCGCCTGGTATGCAAAACTAACGGCGCTGAATTGCCACCAGTATAGCCCAGTGAGGCAAAAACGCACGCAAACAATCTAACCTATTTATTTAAATCACGTGTGCGAGCTTGAAGCTAACACCAATCACATTGTATTGAATCAGTCGTTGAATAGCATAGCAAAAGCACCGTCGGTCAAACCTAATAATGGGATTGGTGATTCTACATTATACAATGCTTTGTTTTTAATGCTAAATTACTATAATCGAGGTTGCGATCTTGATGCAAGCACCTGACCCATTAATTACTTACATATGTCAGTATAAACTTAGAATTTTATAGTGTGGAAAAGGCATTTCATCCAGTAGACCGGTTTCGTCATTATTGTGAATTCATCACGTACTGGCCAGAATTTGCCACAGACGGGGCTCAAACCTGGGAATCTGGTGCTCTAACAACTGAACTACCCCGTTGCGCAGTGGTTAGAGCACTAGATTTCGAAGCACACGTGTTTACATCAAGAGTGCAACCTTGATTTACATAATTTTAATAGTGTATAATGCTATTTGCGCGTCTTGTCATTTTCTTATTTAAAATTCTAAAATGGTAGCGCAACGACATATCATCGCCGACTGATCAATGACCTG
The DNA here is from genome assembly GCA_029291075.1 of Eudiplozoon nipponicum. Taxonomy (NCBI): domain Eukaryota; kingdom Metazoa; phylum Platyhelminthes; class Monogenea; order Mazocraeidea; family Diplozoidae; genus Eudiplozoon; species Eudiplozoon nipponicum. The sequence goes on along the minus strand of JAQBSW010001981.1, from coordinate 94,580 downwards.
GAAGCATGTAATACGAATTTCGTTAAAAAATTTTATAGATCCTAGCCAATAGATTAATGAAGTTTATTTAAATGCTCAGGATCTTTAGGTAGTGATTTTTGTATTCGTGATTTATGTTTAGGACAGTTATTTACTTATTCATATTTCCTCTTTTATGCAAGCATTGAACTTCAAGTATTATAGGTATTCTGTATATGTGTATACTTGTACTTTGATAGCTGTGCATGACTTACTAGTTGTCTTTAATTCTGTGTTCGTTACTAGCCATTTAAATGATGAGCCAATCACTTTCTCTCGTGACGGTCTGGAGATTGATAGCTGTACCTCGGCCCAAGTCGCCATAACTTCTAACATGATAAATTCTAAATCAGTTGTCTGTTCTTTATCAGTTCTGGATGAATTATGTACATCTTTAGTAGCGGGAGAGGATACTGATCAGCCGAATTGCGGGAACCAGAGCGACAATACAATATGTGATTCTTTGGAATATACTCTTTGTGGTGAAATTAATACAAAATTACATCATCAACAATATGCGAATGAGTCCGGTATGGAATCGAGTGATTTAACTCCCCAGGCAAACGAAACATCCAACAGGAGAGGTAGTACTCAACTTGATGGCGTATCAATCACTAACTCAAATAATATTGGTCGAAACAGTGACCTCAGTCCAGGTATCGTAGATGGGGAAGTGAGTGAAATCAATAATGGCCTAACGCGTGGATTGGATTCTACTCGTGAATGTCTTCACGAAGAGTCTTTAGTGGCATCTTCGCCTGAGAACTCTATGCAACTTGTCAGTGATAATGGTTATGTCAATGTTACTGCCGGTTGTGAAATTTCGAAGGACTGGGAAAGAGGCACGGGGGTTATCGACAGCTCGAAGTCTGAACAAGAAATTGAGGACCTTAATGTTCGTGTAAAACAAGGAGAGATCGAGACCAGAGGTTCAGAGTCTCGAAAAGGCCAATGTAATAAAATTATGGATGAGATGAAGCAACGAAAAGTCGAAAGCGACGCGTTCCCTTGTGACGGTCGTCTACTAAGCAATAGATTGTCTTTAAATGAAGTTGACTTGGCAGGTACGGGGATCGCCGAGGACATCTGGTCTAATGGTAGGTTAAATTAGCAATAACAAAGCAAAGAAGAATGTTAGTGTATTTGTTGAATTTTTTTCCTGGCTTACAGCATACTGTTGTTAACAAGCCCCACATATAGATAGCAGGAGGATATATCAAATCATTTATTGTGGAGTTTTTATCTCTATTAACAGTGTCATCTGGTAGAAGCAATCGCTAACTATTTGCTCTAGCCGATTGGTTATATATATATATATATATATATATATATATATATATATATATATATATATATATCAGTTAGATACTGTTTGTGGCTGAGAACTAATATATATTCAATTATGTATTAGGTGTTGCGCAACTTGTAACAGATTAATTCAGATGTGACCAGAAGGATAAACCAAAGACTACATGAACAAAGATTTTAATTTCGTGCACATTCATTTCGTGCTTACTAGCGTCTCATCAGTAGGAGCCGGTATTACGCCCTTTACCCACTATATGTTAAGGTGGAGAATGTGGGACAAGTTGATGGTAATCCAGAATGAGGAGCACAACCTTGTCACAATAAACGTAATGTAACCGTGTGTGTTATGTTAAATCGTGCTTAATTTTTGTCTTGTTACAAATTTGTAGTATGGTTGCCTTCTTATATTTATTGTTCTCTTTTGATAACTGAGTTCACTTCAGCATGCTTTCGTGCTATATAGTGATGTAGTAGGAGCAGGTGGGAAGTTGTATTACCCACTTCGCCTTACTACTTAGTTAACTTTGTCTTTTGTATCTGTTGTACATATTTATAGCCGGCCTCGTTATCGTTCTTTTTTTATTATTTTCCTTGTCGCTAAATTCAGTCGCTTCAGAAATTAATCCTATCTTGTAAAAATTATCTGTTCTCGTTATTTGGCTACGAAGCATTGGCATTTTAAGCTGATGCATTATTTCTTATTATGTCAATGACGATCAAATGAATAAAGTGGTTATCATCCCGGTGGCACTTGTAAATCCGCTACTTACTTTGGCTTCACTGGTTGTTCTAGCTAGTTTACTATGTTCTAATTGATAGAATTTCTGTCAAACTAAGTTGATTGGAAATATCAATTTTATGAACTACGAGTGTACTCATCCATTATTCTTGGTCATCAATTCACATAACTCACTTAACACAAGCGATTAGGTGCATTCAGAGGTTTATCCAACCCTTTGGATATGCGTTATAAAATGGATAAATAAAACGATTTGTACGCGTAACCGACGGTAGTCATATTATTTTGTGGGAATTTTTAAGTGGGATCGGTGCTTATCGTAAGTCTGCAAGCTTGATTTAAATAATTGTTATCAAGTTCCACGCAATCAGTAATTGATTAATTGTATAACTTAAATGAATCTGGAAAAAATATGTAAATTTTTTGATGTTGGATGTCGCTTTTTGCATTGAGCAACACTCCAGTCCATTGACAAGTATATTTACTCTGATATTTGGTACGGGTTGCCGCTTTTTTGCTCGCGGTTAACTCGCAGTGCGTTAAACCGACGTCGGAATTACCCACTACAACTGTTCTTTCGGTCTCAAGTTTACGCACCCCGTTTATATACGAGTTAATTTTTTACCACAGTATAAGGCTTTGGTGCAGTAGCAGGTGTTTAAAATCGTTGTTATTCTCAATTTTGTTTAAAATCATTGTTTTAGTGTCCTTTCCAGGTTCGGGGCATATTGTAGACTTTGAAGACTTTTTGCTAAATACTTTATATAAATTTGGCACTACTACAATTTAACACAGTAACATCTAGGAGAATTCACTGTCCAACTGTCCCGCTTTACTTGACCAAATAGATGATGGATTTCTGGCGTATTGCTGGTTTATTCTGATGAAACGTCAGTAAAACTAAAACACATATGTACACTGGATTGTACCTTTAATCATATTAAATGCGGCATTTTCTACTGGTCCTATTTAGACGCAATATCTAATACACAATTGCATATAGCTATATATATATATATATATATATATATATATATATCAAGCTCTCAACAACAAAGAATATTAATTTAATACGTTTTATGCTAACCAGCCAGCTGTCTTTGTCATCTAATGCTTTATTCAGGATATTTTAATCAATAAAATATGCATGATCTCTTTTGTATCTATTTTCCCAGGAGGAGAACCTATATTTGAATCTGGTACTATTGTCGCATCCAAGGCAGTTGGAGATTTTGCCAAGTCAGCGATAAAAAAGCCCATGTTGGCTGCTTACTGTTCAACCAGTACTTCGATGATTCCGAACAACCGTGGCTATTTTCCGGGTAATTTGCGTCGGAACGGAGAGGTGTATAAAAAGGGCACCCCGTTCGTTGCTGCTGTTGGCACATTGCCGAACACAAATCTACGCCAGCGTGCTATATCTGATGCGTCATGTCTCCTCAAATCCAGAGGTTTAGACGGAAATTTTGCCATGTAAACACTTTTTATTCACGTCAAACGCCTATGCGCCATCTATTACGTTTTTTCCTTTTTTTACTGCTTTGATTTATGTGATTACAATCTTTGCTATAATTACGCACGCGCATATATATATATATATATATATATATATATATATATATATATATATATATATAGAGAGAGAGAGAGAGAGAGAGCTGACAGTTGAATGAAGCGGGGGGTTTCGGTCGCGTAGCAGAAAATTTGTAAATTTTGCACGTACCCAGGCAGCGTCGCGTTTATTCTATATGTGTGGCAGAGTGGCGAAGTGGATCGAGTCATAGATTCCATTGCAAATGTGTCCTGACCCATTATGTACATACATTTTTCAGTATAATCTATGTATTGTTCACTGTTGAAAAGGCAATTCGTACAGTAGACTGGTTTCTTCCTTATTGGAAACTCATCACGTACTGTCCAGAATTTGCCGCGGACAGGGCTCGAACCTGGGCCTTTCTGCTTCTGAATCTCTCGTGGCTCAGTGGTTGGAGAACCAGATTCCGAAGCAGACGTGACCAGGTTCAAGCCCTGTCCGTGACAAATTCTGGACAGTACGCGATGAGTTATCATGAAGGACTAAACCGGTATATTGGATGAATTACCTTTGCTACACTGTACAATACTTATTTTATACTGACAGATGTATGTATATAATGGGTCAGGTGTTTATATCAAAATCAAGTAATTTGTATCACCGCTCGCGCAACTGATGTTCGTTTAATTATACAAATGGGTCTTTTTCGAACCTCGCCCACAGCAAAATTGTGAATGGTACATGAAGTGTTCCCAATAAGATCGAAATCAGTATATTGGATGAATTTCTTTTCCTACCTTATACCATGCTTCGCTTATACTGATAAATTTATGATTGGATTGGTGTTTATATCAAGCTCGCAACCTTGATTTAATTAATTGTTATAATCCTCCACGGAATCTGTGATTGTTTAATTTGCTACATTTTTCTGAATCATTCAATTAAAACATGTATATTTTGTTTATGACGATAAATTTTATTTAAATCATACCTTTGTACTGTAAATGTAAACCATTACCAAAGTAATATTTCGCCGGTGTGTAGTTAGAATGAGTATTTTGTCATAATTGTATACAATTTTTCTCTTGTTAATCATTTATGGTCAGCACTACTATTGTCCGCGGCAACTTCTGGACAGTATGTGATGAGTTCCAAATAAAGACGAAACCGGTCTACTGGGTGAATTGCCTTTTCTACACTATACAATTCTTAGTTTATACTTAAATTTATAAGTAGTAAATGGGTCAGGTGTTTATATCAAGTTAGCAACCGTGATTATAGTAATTATTATCATCGCCCGCGTAACCAGCGTTCGTTTAATTATATAAATGTTCATTTCAATACCACTTCTCCATGTAGTGTGGTGTCACTTAAAATAATGACAGATTGTAGATGATTAGTTGGAACTTTGGGTCTAAATTAATGCCATATAAGCTCCAACTAAATGAAAAAAGACTAACCGAGTTACAGTAGTTCGTAACAGAAAACTGTGTGTAGTATGCGTCAGTGTGGCTCAGTGGTTAGAGCAATAGATTCAAAAATAGACGTTCCCAGGTTCTAGACCTGCCGGCGGCAAATTATGGCCAGTACGTGATGAGTTCCCAATAAGGACGAAACCGGTCTACTGGACGAATTGCCTTTTCTACACTATGCAATACTTAGTTTATACTGAAAACGTATTTATATAACGGGTCAAATGCTTATATCAAGACCGCAACCTTGATTAATGTAATTGTTATTACCACCCGCACAACCAGTGTCCGTTTAATTAAATAAGTTTCTATTCCACAGTGACAACTTGAGGATTGTCTGTTGAAGCTTAAAGTCAAAAGTGATCCCAAATAGCTCCACATAACAGACATATTGGCCAAAAACGAATTTAGTGCTCGGATTAGCTGGCACAATGGTTGAGATGTGTGACTGTGAAGTAAATCATCCATGGTTCTAGTTCCCTCGTAGAAATTCTGAAAGTAATTTATGAGTACCAAAGGAGGACAAAACAAATCTACTTGATTAATTACTTTTGTTGTCTTACGCATTGTTTATTTGATACTGAAAACATATTAAAAATCTACCTATATACTGCAATTCAATGTATGCGTTAATTCGATCTCTTAATCGATTGCAACTTTTTAGTTAGTGATCTCCTTGTTTGAGTAAATCCGCTTCTGTTTAAGTCTATCGCACATAAAAATTTTGCCTTTCCTAAAAAATTGATACAGTAGAATGCCATCATATTTGCTTTTGTGTATTGTTTCATCTGATTGTTTTAGTCTAAGCAATTCAACGATAGATTGTACAATCACCATCGTTGGACTCTTTCAATTAAGTCTTCGAGCTTCAGATGAAAGCCGACCCCATTCTTTAAACCAAGTTTCCGAGCTTTAAGTAAACACCAAACGTATTGTATTTAACCAGTTGTCGAACAACACAGAAAAACTACCGTCAGTCACAATGCCTATGCAGATTTTGCCACGCATATATGGAGAATACAATTAAGCAATCATGGATTGTGCGGGTAAATCAAATTTGCGAGCTTCAAGAATACTCCAATCCCATTGTATATAAACAGAAGCAAAACAACAAAACTACTTTAAGTTACACGTATTGCAGTGTCTCAAAATTTCATGATCATCATCAGAGAACAAGGGTAATCTGATTTACGATTATTAAACCGTAGTGCATGCATAAGCTGGGAAAAATCAGATATGCGACTATCACCCTTAGTAGTTCCACATAGATTGTATTTCACTTTAAACGTTGGCTGCTCAATTTCTTTGCGGTCACGAACATTACACTATTGTTATCTTTTGCTGAATTTAATCCATAAATGAATTTTTAAATGTAATATCCTGGAGTTAATTTAATTTTCTTTAGTTCTTTAATTGTACCTGAATTACTCTTTTTTCTAGCTTTCGATTAAGCTATTTGCAAAATACATACTATAACGCAAATAATTAATAGTCTAACGAATTAAATTAACTAGACAATATCCTATGAATACCATTCGATGCCCATTTTTACTTGATAAACCAATCAGAGAGAGTAAAACTATGGTTTTAATGTACGCTTTCCTGATTGGCGGGTTTTATCTATGTTTGTATTGGTTATAACAAATTTAACCTATTGTCCAGCCAGTTAGATTACGCCTTTTTCTTTATATTCATTGCCCTTAATGTACATTACTTTTGTGAATGACATCTTCTTTGATGGTTGGATTTTTATTTCTTTGTTAGCGCCGAGACGCTTTGTGCATGTGATCGTTCTGTCGATTTACCTTTTACCGACTCGTCTTTGTTGGATTCATCCCATCAATACTCACGTGCTCGAGATTCGTCGTTTACTTGCATGGAGTTTAATAATAGCAATGCAGACGATAAGCATACTTCCGAGTCAGTAGGTTTGGTTAAATCGACTGGTCCTCGTGTCCTGTTGGGCAGCGGATGTGGTTTGGATTTAGGTCTCGCAACAACCGGTTTTCATCTGGCAAGTGAAATGACTCAACAAAAGGCTGCAGATAATATTGCCAAGAACAGTGAGAACTATGATCCGCAAGCAAAGCCAGAAACAAGCGTAGTTGATTTGTCAAGTGAAATTGAGGAGAGTGTTAATTTAGGTCTTGCTAACCTCAACGAACATGAACTACTGTCTCGTTTTATGCAACACTGTCTATCTACAGATGCATTTGTGGATGGTATAAACGCTAACATTAATTCCGAAGCATACGCTTTTCCTGCAGAAGTAAACGTAAGATGTCATACCTTATAAACATTTATTTTTAAACTAATTATTTGTGAATAAATGCAATATTTTGCCTTTAAATAGAGCTAAACCAAGGTCAATCAAGCACTCGCTTTAAAGCATAACATTTATCGAAGAATGATAGGTTGACAATTTGAGCTATTAACATTTGTTAAAATACGAGGGATTATCAACATTTCTGGTACACATCAATACATTTAACGTTAATGCCATGATTATTTTTTATTATCTTACTTCATCGGACATTTGTGCCTTAAAATATATAGAGGTGGCTATTTAGATATTTATTTTTCATTCGCTTCAGCGTTTGCTGTAACATTGAAAATAATATTCACTACTAACGAAAGGGCCTACTCGTAGCTGCTGTTTTCTTGTTAGTAGCTTATACGAACACTGAAAATTGCTTAGCAAGAACTATTCATACGAATAACGGTGTAATGTATAACCATATTTACACATTCTGACATCTAGGCGGACAAATGCCACCTGTGATGAATTGTACACAAATGGTACAGTCACTACTTATGGCAGCAGTTTGCAGTTGATTCGCAGCTCTGAATGTAGAGTTTGGATAAGCTTTGACCGGATTTATGCACAGTGTGTGTCGTTTCTCATTCGGAAGATTTATTCTAAAGTGTTGTCTCCAAGGACCCTACTCTTTTGTTAAATTCCAAACGCAGTTTCCAGCATATGAGCTAATTTTTTGAGCATGGATTCCTGGTTAGATGAAATTCCTTAGAAAACAGATGCGCTTATGTGCATAGTGCAATACTTGTTAGATGCCATTCTTGCTTCTGACATGAATTTCCTCACAAGTCGGCATTGTATATATCAGCCTGTTTTCAATTGTCTGATTGAGTGATTAGTGATCTTTCAATTGGCTGTATTTCCTTGATACCATGTGGTTCTGATGAATCATGTTCCATAAAGCAAGTGGAGAAATGTAGCTATGTATGATTGCTGTTTTGGATATCTTGTTAAAACGCATTTGCTTTTTTGTACTGTATGTGGTCCAAAATTAAGATGGATTTCATAAGTTCCGCTATTTCTTTTCTAGTCGTTTTTTCTTACAGTACATATCTGTATTGAATCATTTCTCACAGATGTGCTGCAATTGCATTTCTATCCTAAATACTAATTTTTTCTATACTTCGTTGCTTAAGAACCTGTGGAAATCAATTGAGTAATAGAATGGAATACACCGTTGGTTATCTTTGACTATATATATATATATATATATATATATATATATATATATATATATATATATATATATATATATATATACTTAAGACTATTAAGAACCCAGGAGTAACATGAATAATGGAATACATAACAAATACAGCTGCTCCTTTTACTATTCAGTAGCTGTTGCCTTAATTGAAATAATCAGCAGTAGCTAACATGAATTATATCAAACTTGAAGCATGTTCTTAGGCTTCCCATTGACCAACCTTTGATAAATGGGATGTGGAAAAAAATATAAAACGCTTTTGAATATTTCTGCTTTACATATATTACTTACCTGCCGTGCTAATTGAGCAACACTTGCCAAGTATACAAATCAGATAGTGGTGGACGTGTTTATTTTGGTCGACTGTGTGCAGTTCCTCTTTTGGACTTCAAGAATTGGATGGTGTTGCAGTTCTGCTTTCGGAAAATGAAAATCAGCTTTAATAGGCCATTAACTTTATTCCAGTAGTCTCCCTACGGTGCGGACATTATGACCAAATGTGATTTGTAGCCTAAGATTTTCCTGGTTGGCGCCATGCAACCAGTCGTCAACCAATTTACACATTCGTATAAGGGATCGTGTCGCCAAATTCCTCAGCACAATATATAGCGGATGTAGGGCGTAATACCGGCTCCTACTGATGAGTCGCCAGTAAGCAAGAAACGAATGTGCACATAAGATTATACCTTTCGTTCATGCTGACTTTGGTTTATCCTTCTGTACATATTTGAACTAATTTGTTACTATGTGCGCAAAACCTAATATAAAATTGTTTATATATTAATTGTCCGCAACAAGCAGTATCTAATTGTTATATATTTAATTGAATGATGTCATGGTTACCGCGAAAAGTGATAATGGATATCGATCAAGATCAGAGCGTATGGATTTACTGGAATATCAGTTGTTCAGAAGTGATTGTAATTCTGTAATTGGGTGAACTTTAGCATACCCTGAAATCCATTCTTATGGTACCATGTAGCTATTCGCCAACCATAGTGCTGATAAGTACTGATATAAAAACCAGTGTTGGTACCCACTACAGGTTCGGTATATTTTTGATATATAATGTGTTGGCTTTGCGGTCGCATTTTCGAAGACTTTTTATGATGTTATTTTCACTACTGCTGCTATATGCATTCGTATAGAAGATTGAACCGTCAAAGTGTCCCACATTCATCACCTAAATATCTAGCGTCTATAGGATGTAATACCGTCTCTTATTGTTGAGTCGCCAGGAAGTACATGAGATTATACCTTCCATTCATACTAAATTTTGTTTATCTTTTCAGTCATAAACTAATTTTTTATTGGGTGCGCAACACCTTATACATATGTGCATATATATTAGTTTTCCGCATCCAGCAGTATCTAATTGTTACATATTTTATTTAATGATATCATAATTACCGCGAAAAGTGATAACTGGTGTCGATCAAGGCCAGAGTGTGTGAATTTACTGGAGTATCGGGTGTTCAGAAGTGGTTGTAATTCTGCAATTTGGTGAACTTTAGCATGCATTCAGATCCATTGATTTGGTACCATGTACCGACTTAGCAACTGTAGTGTTGATGCTATTTACTTTTTCGGTAACCATAGTGTTGGTATCAAGTACTGACACAATAGCCACAATTTTGGTACCCTTTACTGTCTTGATATATATTATATATAGTGAGTTGGCTTGAAGTCGCTTTGTCGAAGACTTTTTATGCAGTTAGCTCCACAGCTGCCGGTTTATACATTTTTATAAGAGATTGTACTGTCAAATCTTCCCACATTTATCATCTAAATATATAGTGGGTAAAGGGCGTAATACCGGCTTCTACTGATGGGTCGACTGTGAGCACAAACAGAATGTGCATATGGGATTATACCTTGCGTTCATGCTGACTGCGGTTTATCCTTTGGTCCTATTTAGACGAATTTGTTACTAGGTGCACATAATACATCTAATAAAAAATTGCATCTCTATTAGCTCTCCGCAACAAACAGTATCTAACCTCCAACTAATTTGTCTGCCTATGATCATTAGTGTTTGGATGATTTCAGAAGATTTAACATGTATTAATTTTATTGCATCATCATCATGTCCAACCATACAAACATCAAAAGTGACTAATGTTTCACTGCCATACAACCATAAGAAGTGAAAAAGTATGTAAATGAAAGCAGAAATAATATTTTAGACAAATTATTAGTGAGATTTACGAGAGTGTGTGTGTGAGAGAGAGAACGAATACCTATCTACTATGAGTAAGTTTATCAGGGTAACTCACATAAATGGGGCAAACTAAACCTCGCCACAACACCATTATGGCCAAGTTAGCATTCGAGCAAGGCAACATCAGCAATACAGCTTCCTTACGGATTTCATTGTATCACGTCATAAACAAACAAAACCTCGCAGGTAACTTTGCCATACTAAGAAAATAAAGTTACGAAGATGATTCTACCAGATATTTGCATCAAGATCGCCAATGAGCTCGATTCGGTGTCATATCGCTAAGGGTTTCTAACTAAGGACTATGATGCGCACGAGGACCCCGTCCTGGCAAACGAGTGGGTCCTATGCTACCCAATTTGGATGTAAGTGACTTCAACTGATTCTGCCATGTCAAAATCTGCCCACCTTGTTTCTTACGCCCATCTGGTACTGGATGAGGGAACAGAGCTCTACTGGGCAATCAAAATGAGGGCATACGCAAAAACGTGACCGAGCCAACGAAGTTGACGGAACCTTATTTATTTTTCTAACGAGGAGCACTTATATGCAGATCCAAAAATACGACTACGGATGTCAACTATGACATTGACAATTTTATTGCAGCTGTCCTTGGCGGCTAATGCAAACCAATCTAATTGCTCGTGTATTTCTAAATACATTAAATCCAAGATCTTGGAATAAGTAATATTTTCGGTCATTATTTTATAAATGATCAAATACGACTGCCTGTTTCAGAAAGCTTTGTAAACTGATGTGTTCGGTCGTATTGATTGAGACCACCGTCGGCTGAGCGTCAGCAAGAATGTATCTGTAGCAAAATCTTCGGACGACTCGTTTTATAAGGTCGGTTTTGGATGTGCTATCACCGTGACGTCTAATTAAGGAAAACATTTTAACGTCAGCAATGGTACGTTTTATGAAGACCACTTACAAATCGTTCTAATCAGACTACCGAAGCATAACTGGTGAATTGCTGGCTCCCTTTTAGAGGTAGACCGGCAATTTTAAATCTGAATACTATCTTCATCATAACTGTCATTTCATAATGCGATAATTTGCCATCACAAAGCAAAAAGCGCTTGGATTGGTAAAATGTTTCGTGAATCTGGTGGAAAAAATGATTCATTCCAGAGGTCTTGTGAATTGTGCTTCTTTAGCACAGGCTCTTATGAGATCCACTGTACGAGAGCTTTAAATCCGTTTGTGAGGGTATTTATAATGAATAATAGATAATTTAGGGCGCGGCTGATTATTTATCTCAATATTTCCTAGTATTTTTTGTCATAACGAACCTACTGTACTACATCGTATAAATGTTTTGTGATATTGTAGCTCTAATCATTGTGCTGTGGATAATTGCATAATTTAGTTAATAAAAGCGTTTATGGTTTCTTTCAGCTATGCATTTACCTTTCTTTTGTGTTCTGATTTTCTAGCTGTCTTCGAATAAATATTGTGCATACGTTATTCTTGGAGCTCTCATGAACTGGTTATGATAAAATAAATTTAAGGTGTCCGATAGATTTAGAGGCCTTTACAATCTATATGGATAAAGTTATACAATAAATTTTATAAACAACCAGGATTCCATCTTATTGTGCAATTTTTTCGTAACTATTTAAAGCAAGCTGTGATAAATTTAATTACACGTAACGTATACGCTGCCGTTATTATTTTGAACGTCTACTAAGGTATTTTTGTTTTTTAATGATGAAGTATGTATGATGTACATTTGTTGTAATCAATTTTATATTTACTTTATACTTTATGCTGCCTTAAGATAAATAATGACATACTTTTTTTTACATATTCTTGCTTGCCAAGACCTAACGTGTATGCATTTATGTGTTAGGTAGGGCGTACTTAGTAACAACATAGTTTCAAATAGGACCAGGAGGAAACGCCTAAACCAAGACGAACTAAAGGTATAATCGATTGTCGGTTGTGTTTTGTGCCAAATGGCTACTCAACAGTAGGCGTCGGAAATACTTTATGTATTTAACTGCCCATGACAGTCTCTTTTGGTAAATACTAAGGGAGATGATGCTCAGAATGGTCGGGCATTACTTTTGGGGTTATTTAGTTTATTTATTATTTAATGGGTTTGGTACATTTTACGGTATCATTTTCTTTCTCTCCCTGTCTATCCAAGAGCATTAAGTTGTTACCCATTTTGCATGTAGTATTAGTATGTTCTGGTATCATTTTGTGATAGACACTTTGGAATTCACCAATCAATGATTGCGCGAGTGATTGTAACATTTTAAATCAAGTTTGCGAGCTTGAAGTAAACGTCAATCCTATTGTATTTAGCCGGTCAGTCACATGTACTGACGTGTTTCTACCTTCCAAGAGCATCATCAGTGTTTGAAGGTAAGCTGACTAGCGTGGTGATAGCAACTATTTAAATAAAGTTTTCGAGCTTGAAGGAACCACCCATTACATTGTATTTAATTGATCGCACGATATATCAGAACCCGTCAATCACCTGTAATGACGCGTTTCAACATTCCGTGATCATCATTTTTTACGACGGCAATCTCACCAGTAAGGATCAAATCGCAATGCGTATGTAAGGTATGATATATGAAACCGACGATTCATCCTTCCGACTGCATGTTCGTGATTCCATGCTTCCTTGCATTTTGAATTGTTGTAACAGTAGTAGTACTTCTATATAAAATTGGTAGATTTAACCTTTTTCCTGTACACGTACTGCCAGATTGGGGTTTGTATTGATCGATTGATTGAACGTGACACATTTTTTCACACGTGAATTAGTTTTATGCCATTTTCTTGATGAAACTGCTCATGCAAATTTATAATTAACTATTCTTTGTTTTTGTGTCTGCTCGATTAAGGTGAATTTTTATTGTCGTATTTGTTGGCGTAAATTTTATTCCCTCAATTTTAATGTTTATTTTGTACCTTTAAATACTGTGTCTGGAGCGTAATATGCCACATAAACTGAGCAAATTCGGAATCACCATGGTTACTAAATTGAGTTTTGAATTCTCCAAATTCTTCATTTTAATAATTGGGAAACAGTCATGTTTTTGTTTTTCGGCATTATTATGAAGTTATACCACTTATTCAAACTAATATGTACTTATCCTATGATGAAGAATCGTTTTATCTATTATTGTACGTTCTCTAGCTTTTCAATATTAGTAATTTTAATGATAATAAGAATACTTATCCTACTGCTATTACTACAACTTCTATTACTAAGGCTTCTTTTATTATTATTATTATTATTATTATTATTATTATTCTGTTTTATTATTATTTTATTTGTGGCTATTTGTATGGTATCTTTATTATCTATTCTTATTCTTATTCTGTGTCTTCTTATTCCTATTCTTGTTCTTAATCTTATTCATATTATTTTTTATTATTACTCTTATTATTATTAATATTATTATAATTACTATTATTATTATTAGTTTTTTTGTTCTTTTTCTTATTTATAATATCATTATTTTTATTATTGAATACTACTAAAACCACTCATTTTAGTACTATTAATAGAAATAATTACAATACGGCTATTACAGTTTCACTATTTCAACTACTATTACTAGTATTTCTTATAATACTTTCGTTACTATTCATATATCGACTAATACTAGTAATTATATTGTTTTGCGTGAGTGCTATTTATGCTTCAAGTACTAGTACTTATGATATTTCTTATTCGCTTCCTGATATCAATATTTTAACAATATTATTATGTTACTACTACTACTACTACTACTACTATCATGTCCAGCCATACAAAGTCAAAGCTACTAAATGTTTCACTGCTATATAACTATTAGAGGAAAAGGTATATAAATGAATTTATATAAATTATTAGAGAGAGAGAGAGAGGCAGAGAGAGAAGACAAACTAAACCTCTCCACATCACCATTATGGCCAAGTTAGCATTCTGGCAAGGCAACAGAAGCAATACAGCTTCCTTGTGGATTTCACTGTATCACGGCATAAACAAACCAAACCTCGCAGCTAACTTTGCCCTATTAAGAAAATTAAGTTACGAAGAGGATTCTACTAGACATCTGCAACAAGATCGCCACTGAGCTGGATTCGATGACATATCGCCTCTTGGTTTCTAACCAAGAATTATGATGCGCACGAGGACCCCATCCTGGCAGACCAGTGGGTCCTATACTACTCCATTTGGATGTGTCTTCAACTGTTTCCGCCACGACCGTTTCTCCACAAATGACGAAGGTCCGAGAAAGCTAATCTAGCTCTCGCGATCCGTATTCACACCTCGTCGGACATATTGCCTATGTTATTGATAGAGCTCCCAAGATATGTAAACCTGTCGACTATGTCTAGATCTTCATTCTGCAGTCGCAACGTTGGAATGAGTGGTGGGTGATCCTGTAGCAGTATCTTACATTTAGAGGGTGCGAATTTCATACGGTTAGACGGAACAACATCGTACATCTATTCAAGGTGGCCTGGGCAGCATCCTGATTGTCGAATAATAGTAAGATATCGTCCGTATAGTTAAGATCAACTAGTTTATCGCCTGGAGAACTTCAACCCAGTATCCTGAGGTGTGGGGAGAGTGTTACACACAGCATCGATTAAAAAATTAAACAAAAATGGGGAAAGTGGACAACCTTGACGAACACCACTGCTAGTTGTAAAGTTATGTGTTAATTCGTTGTAGACCTTAACGCGACCAGAAGTATATGTGTAGAGAGCTCGTATAATATTAACAAATTTTGTGGGCACACCGCTTTTCGACAAGATATGGAATAAAACATTTCGATCCACCGAATCAAATACACCCTTGAAGTCTAGAAAGACGGCTATTGTGGGACGGCGATATAAATGTCTCTGTTCGAGAACTTGCCTTAACGTAGAAATATTATCTATACAACCTCGTCCTGCAAAGGAATCCGGCTTGTTCTTCTCTTGTATATGATTCACGTGAAGCGCTAAGACGACGTAGGACAATCGATGCAAATAACCTTGATACGACCGGAGTGAAACTTGTACCACGATGGTTATCGTACGAATTACGATTGCCTTTTTTGAAGATGGGAATGATGGTCGACTCATTTCAGTCAAGTGGTACGGTTTCCTCATTCCATATAGTATGAAAAAGTTTGGTCAACTCTCCTGAAATTATATCGCCACCATCCTTAAATAATCCTGGAAGTAAATCATCGGGGCCTGCGGTTTTTCGGCACTTAAGAGAGGATTGCATCGCGTACTTCTAACTCGGATGGTTCTTCGGGACTAACATTCCACACTGTTGATGCAGACATGCTTTCGGTAATCGGAACTGACGCGGGTGGCCAAGAAAATTGATCTCTAAAGTGTTCAGCCCACTTGTCAAGACGACTTATTTCATCGGTTATTAATTGGTTGTTACTATCATTTATAGTTTTACTAACTTTTAACTTTCTCGGACCTGTTGCGCGGATAAGTTGGAACAAACAGCGACTATTACCTGACGCGCAAGCTACTTCCATTTCTTCAGCCTTTCTGTTCCAAAAGTTTTCGAGATCGCTTTTTAGACTGCGCTTAAGTTGGCGTCTTATATTGCGACGGGTATTATTATGAGTCGAGCCAGGTGGAATTTGGCGCCTTATTTCGAGTATCTCCATAGATTTTACAGAGAGCCAATGATTATTTCTACGGGGGCCTGCTATGCCACATACAGTAGTACCTGCATTGTGCATAGTGGAACTTATCTTGGACCAAAGTATATTCGGATTTTCGCTATTCAGACCAGTTAGATAAGCCTTTAGAATATTTTCATAGTTTTGTCGGAAGGACGGTTGTTCGAGTTTGCCTACATCAATTTGGGGTTTATTCTTAATTATTTTCCCGGAAAATTTTAGAGCAAATCTACAACGGATAAGTGCATGGTCTGAATCGACATAAGTGTTCCAAAATGAACGACAATCCTGGATGCAATCACGCCATCTATAACTAATTGCTACATGATCTATTTGAGTCCACCGTTGTCCGGGTGCTGGAGGACGCCATGTAGCACAACGTTTAACACTACGTCTGAAATTTGTACTACTTAAATATAGTCTATGTTCAGCGCAGCTATCCAAAGCCGTTCGCCATTATCATTGCGAGTCGAGCTTAGAGTGTATCTTCCACCTAAATGAAATTCTGTGTTGCTTAATTGACCAACTTGAGCATTCATGTCACCCATAACCAGGACTATATCCGAACTTCGTGCTTTACTTAGTAAGGAGCTTAATTCGGAGTAAAAAGCGTCCTTGCTTTCTTCTGTGCTGCAATCGGTAGGAGCATATGCAGATACAACGAAGAGGCAAAGATGATAACGATTTTGCTTTGATTTTAGTAGATGTATTTAAACGTTTCGTACACAATCGACTATTTAAAGGGATCCATTCAATTAAGCAAGCTTCAGCTCGCGCGCTAAGAGCAATGCCAACGCCTCATTTACCGGCTTGAGAAAACTCTGTGGAACTAGATGTTCGAAGCCAATAACGCGTAGATATGGATGATGTAACCAGTTCTGTAATGCACGTAGGATCCTGTATTCTGGTTTCCGATACGCAACATATGTCGATTTCTAATTTATCCAGCGTACGAGTAAGAGAGTCTTGCTGTCCAAGTTTTTTTAAATGTTCGCACATTAAATGCGCCTACGTTAAAACCTAATCTAGGTTTAATGAATGATCGTCTACGAGAACCATTGTCGATATTTGGCAACCTGGTATTGGGCTCAGTGTCATGATCTAAACCAACCATATTTATAGTATCTAAAAGAGTGTTAATGTTAGATTGAAAAGAGGAAGGGGAAGGAAAGGAGGCAGAATCGGAGATAAAGTTGCCTACAGTAGCCCGATTTCGCTTATCCACCCTGCGCAGCTCAGCAGATAAGGCAACCATTTTTATACTGTGCGACGGCCGATGCAGTATGTAATTATTGTAAGTTGTACTTGTCATGTTTATGTGTGGACTGTAAAAGAACACTAGGTCGCCCATTCCTAGTGATGGTTTGTATTCAGAGTTTTCCTTCTCGTAGATAGTCTGCCAACCAAGGCTGATGAGCACTATCTGCCCAGATGCCGGTACCCAAAGTTTTCTTCAGTAGCCGAAACTTGCCCTTCACGTCTGGAACGCTTGCTCTCATTCCGTCACTTCACATTTAACAAAAAAAGTTACAATGCAGTTAGACCAACCTCGAGGCTTCACATGAAACGGGATGATGGCTGTGTCCCTTTATGGCCCGGCAAGTTTCATGCTACCAATCCCGGATTGACTAACTTGAGCCCGACGGTCGTCAAGCCGGAATTTCTATGGCTCCGGGCCATCTTGGCTACGTCGGTTTATATTATTTAAATAAATTATTTAGACACAAATGGAATTAGCCACAGCTTAACTTTTCAATTTCGTTTAACCAATCACACAATAATGTAAAACTACCATCAGTCGGCCGTATTGACGCGTTTCTATCATCTATGTTTATCGTCGGAGAACAATTGCAAGCTACTCAGCGAAGATCGAACTGCGATGCATATTCAAGGTATGCGGTTTTCATCCCAAGTTGTCTCGCATATACTGTACTTAACTGGGTTGTCGATTGCACAATTCCCATGTTGTCTCGAACGTAACTGCTTGCAGGTATTGGTACAAATTATTTAATTAGTTATTAACAAATGTGTGGGTGGTTTTAATAGTTGTTTAAATGATGTTTGCCTGCTACAGTTAATCACCGTCAACAACATAGACTTACTGCCGTCAGTCGCGCATGCTAGGGCGTTTGACCTTTCCACCGTGCTCTGATGATGGTCGTAGAGCGCCGAAACGCTTCGTCTCGTGTGACTGATGATCTTTTTGCTACTATGTGCGAATATTTAAATAAAAATTGTTTGGTGCTTATCTAAATTCCTTAAACAGAATTTAAATTATTATCGCCACTTGCATATTAACTGAACGTGCAGCCTGACTAACATTTTTGTATGTACAGGTTGTAGTTTGGATCTCGTCAGTAATGTTTCTGTCGTACTTTGTTGATAATTATTTGTAATCGAATTCTATCAGTAAGGGTAAACTACGATATTGTTTCTGTAAATTAGGACTGGCGGAAAGTAGAAAATTTTTCCTATGCTAAATAACGGATCAAGGGTAGGCTTAAATCGAATCTATATGATTTCATTCAGTCTGAAACAAATTTTCTTACTTTTTAACAATAATTGATTGCGCGAATGGTGGTAAAAACTCTTTTAATCAAGTTTGCGAGCTTGAAGTAAACACCAATCCCATTGTACTTAACCAGTCGTCGAACAACATAACAAAACTACCGCCAGCCGCAACGCACTGACGCGTTTCGACCTTCCGTGATCATCATCAGAGTACGACGGCAAACTGACTATCGAGGATCAAACCGCATTGAATATATATGGAAATCAAATTTAGATATGCGGCTCTCACCTCTAGCAGTCTTGCATACATTGAACTTGACTGGAAATGTCGGCTGCACAATTTCTATGCAGTCACGAAAATTAACTGTTTGCAGCTTTCGCCACATATACATATATAGGCAATACAATTTAAACAATAATTGATTGCGCGGGTGGTGGTAACAATTCTTTAAATCAAGTTTGCGAGCTTGAAGTAAACACCAATCCTCGATAGTCAGTTTGCCGTCGTACTCTGATGATGATCATGGAAGATCGAAACGCGTCAGTGCGTTGCGGCTGGCGGTATTTTTGTTATGTTTTTCGACGAATGGCTAAATACAATTGTTTTTGTGTTTACTTCAAGCTCACAAACTTGGTTTAAAGAAAAAAAATTGCTTTCTTTCTTCTCAAAACACCGACTTAGTGTCCTTTATTAAATATCTTTTTATGCTAAATTTTGAACAATGCATAACGTTTATACAACTTGTTTGGACCCTTTTCGTCATTTTAGTTCACTCATTCGAGAGATAAAATCCTAAATTTCTGTCCAACTTTTCTTTACTTTTTCTTCATTCGTTTGCAGACCCACCACCAAGCGGGAAGTGTTCCTCTACAACAGTGTGCATCGATTCCTGACTACACAGGCTTACCGCAGACATGTCATTCCGAGGCTGCTTCTTCGAAATCGCACGCGTCATTGAAAACCGATTCCGAACAGAATGGGTTGTCTGCAATGACAACTTCATTTCTGGAATCTGGTCAAGCGGCTCCTAAGAAGCCACACAATCCGTACGCTTCTCTTTTGGTTCAGCGAAAATCACTTGGCCTTTTGGCGCGCAACCTTATGATGCTGTCTTCGTCAGTCTCACTTGGTAGGCAACAGAAAGCAACGATTAGTTGTGAGGCGCCTAAAGGAGGAAGTAGTGAGACAAAGTCTGATGTGAGTGCCTCAATAATGTCTTCGTCAAGTTGTGCTTCCGCGCCGGTGTTTTCTGCATACACTGACTTTCAAACATTTAGCCAACTAGCACCAAAATCCGGTCTGACTCAACTTAGTGAACAAGCATCATACATAGAGTCCTCACCGCTGTCTCATTCCTCTCTACCTTCGACTGTCTCGTCTTCTAATTATGCTGCTGTTTTCAATTTTGACGAATCTGCATCGCCTATCTCTTCCACATCAGCATCTGCTTTTGGTTCTAAAGAACATCAGGTGCCGTTCAACGTGAGCACCTGCTGCCAGAGTAACAGTCAGGCACAACATGATATCAATTCTACAAATTTGGGCAATTCATTGGGTTTTACAGATTGGTTAAACCTTGGAGCTGGAACACATCAGCATAGTGTCACTGATCCTTCGACGATGGTTAATTTACAAGGCAGGAAATCAGTGTTGGAGGACTGCGCGAATGATGTCGAGAAGGGCATTTTCAATCCAACCGATGCTAGTATTGCGCAGCAGCATCTGATAGATAGCTTGTCTTCAATGCAACTGTCAGCGTCGAATTCTAAGTGTGCTCCCTCAACTACATTGAATGGTAATTTTTGCTCCAGCGATGCTAACTCATCTGCTTTCGATATTAAGATGTATCAACTTATGATCGAGTCAAATGATGGACGCTATCCGTCTATCAGTGGAAATGCACCCGGGTGTGAAATCGAAGGCAGTTGCTATTCTAACGGTAAAGTAGGGGAATTTAAAGATGGACTGATATCTTCGGCTATCGCTATGCCGATCAACAAACGAACAACATCAGCTTCCTTGTCGTCTGGTAACGTAACGGATCAAGCATCCGATGTCGCAGGTTCTACACATAGTTATGGCCACACATTATTACCCACATTTCGTCACGACCCAACGGGAAGAGGAAGCAGTGGCAGTCGTATAAGTTCCGGCTTCTGGTCAGCGACCTCTGCGTCGGGCCTCTCATCATCGTTGTCTTCGTCATCATGTTCTGGAGGTCTGCGTAGTCTATCAGGCAGTTCAAACTCTGGTGTGCCGTCACTGTCTGCTGGGGCTTTTGACGCTCTTGACGACTTTGATTTGATTGATGTTAACACAAGAACAGAGGGTGACGTGGCAGTTCGTATTAGTCAGGCGCATTTCACCGCCGGATCTGCTGGTCTCGTCAATAAGCCGTCCGATCCTAGTTTCGACGACATTAATTTTGATAGTAAATCACTCTTTTATTCAAGTAAGCTCAATTCAAATGCAGTCGATTGTGATAAAACTACGCCTTCAAATGTTACAAGGGATACTCAACAGATTAATTGTATTCCTCCTCCCTCTGGATGGTTGCTACCAGAAAATGTGCCTGATCGGCCTTTAAATGAACAATTTACTAGCGAAGGTAAGTGAAGAGTATATTATTTTTTCTTCACTTCTAAAATTTTGACATACATGCATATAAAATTTCACGATTTACGTTTCTCACGCAACGGACTCCAAAATTTTACTTTAACAGTAAGGATTTAGCGTCGCCAATTCATTTCTTCGGGTTTCTTCAGAAGCTTGTGTCTGGGCGTATGACCCACGATATCAAACATCAAAGCAAACAACAATATATCAGATGTATGTTGTTTACGAGGCACACAGAAAGCCGTATTTCTAGTTTACTATCAAGGTTTATGATGGTGATGTCGGTGCGAACTCCGAAGAATAAATATCCATTGTTAGATGTGATAAAATCTCCCAAAATATGTGCTCGATTATTCGGGCTTTTCGCGTAATGCCGGCTTCTTCTGAGTAGTCACGTTGCACGAAGCGCACGCGACAATGTACCTGTACGTTCTGTTTCTAAATGAACTTCTTTCTAACTACGTCATACGCACTCCACAATCGCTACCTATAGTGGCTTTTTTACCAAAGCAAAACATAAGCTACATATGGATCATAAAGGTGGGTTTCAAAATTAATGTATTCGGCAGGATTTGTATGATATCTTTTTTCAGTATAATCTATAATTTGCCTGAGGCAGCTTGAGTAGTGTTCAAGTAAACCGGTTTCGTCCGTACCGTAAACTCGTCAAGTACTGCCAGAATTTTCCGCAACTGGGGCTCGAACTTTGGTACATTGTATTCGAAGACTTGCATTCAGACCGGTTTCGTTATTATCGGACTCTTATAATGAAAGATAAGCCATAACTGGTTGGAGCTTTAGTCCGAAAGCGATGCAAAATACGTTCCACATTAAGGAAAGTGTGAAGCAAACCTGAGTTTGTACAAAGCTGAAAATTACGTGAAATGTGCAACTCAGGTGACCTATTAAATGTAATGTATAGCCCTGTAGCAATTTCCCCTGGTTCAATTCCCGGCCGTTTTAGTTCTAGAAAGTACTTGTTGAGTGCTCAATGAAGACGAAATTGGTCTATTAGCTGAATTGCATTTACTACCATATGTAATGATTAATCTACACTGACAACATATAAACGTATACGTGAGTATTTTTGACTGAATCAATCATTAATCATACTGCAAACAGATAAGCATTTAAGTTCGGATTCTTCATTGCCACATTACCATGAAATAGTTATTATAGTAATACTTGCAGAAGAACATTAGGCTACTCATTCTTAGTGTAGGGTTGGCTAAATATAGGCATCAGGTATGAAATACATTGTAAAAAATAGTTCGTGTAGAATCAGTGAGGTGTGGGTCTGGATAGAATTAATTATGAACTGAATTTGTAATCCACTGTGTCTATTCATTACTGACCACTCATCGGCAGGATATACCCTTTTACCTAGCATTGCTTGAACAATTCTTTAAATGATTTGAAGCGTATTGCCGACTGCTAATTATGAGTAGCCATGAATCATCACAGACCTGATGAATTTCCGCGAGTTCCGTTCGCGGGTTGTTGCTTTGCACTATCAGTTTCACAAAGATCCGATTGATCACCTGATAGTGCAAAGCAACAACCCGCGAACGGAACTCGCGGAAATTCATCATATGAAACGCGCACTGCGCAACAACCCTTTAAAATTGATCTTATTGAGTTATGCCCTGTGATCATGCTGACTTGGCACGTCTTCCTGCTCTTAAATGAGCGAACATTTTACTAAATACGCCCGGTTCAGCTCATGAATATTCTGAAATGTGTTCGTCATCGTGATTTGTTTCGCAGTTCATTGATGGTTATTGAGTAATGGTTTCATTTTTCATTCCAATGTCATAATTTCCTATGTAGGCCTTACCATTTTTGTTCGAGTTGTGAAAAGTTTTACTTAAATAGAGGTTCTGTTATTAGCATGTGCAATAATGCCATAACATGCGGTAGTATTTGCTCTACCGAGCGACTAAGAAATAAATGGATATATTTATAACGGAATTGGTATTTATGACAAAACCCTAATTTAACAAAAATCAGTTTACAGTATTAGATGTTACGTTTGTCGATATGTGTTTTTCCTTTATCAATTTAATAACTTTTATCGAATCAAAAATATGTTTATTAAATCTGTGTAGCACATTGCTCTAACCTGAGCCCTGTCCGCGGCAATTTCTGGCCAGTATATGATGAGTTCCCTATAAGGACGAAACCGGACTACTTGATGAGTTTCCTTTTCTACACTATACAATTCTTAGTTTATTCTGACATGTAAGTAATTAATGGGTCAGGTGCTTATATCAAGACCGCAACCTTGATTATACTAATTTTTATCAACGCTCGCGCAACCAGTGTTCGTTTAATTATAGGTACTAAATGTTCGGTAAATTACTAATTGTGTCCTCATCATATATTCTGCACACATTTATCCACAGAAATTACCCCAAATCCTAATTATGATGGTGGAGTACGAACAACGATGGCACTCGACAATAGCGATGAATATTACGTGCGCAAGTCGGACTTGGTCCATGAGTCCAATGGTAATTATGGCGCTCAGCTTGACAGCTCGTCTATTGACAATGTGAAAAACAACTCTTCAACGAGAAGCGATCTGTTGCATAATCAACTTCCTTATCAATTGACCCAACCCTCCCATCCGATTTCCGTAAGTTAATCATTTATTTCACTATGTAAATAGTGTATATTTTGGTTGACTTTCTCGAGAAGTCTGTTTGCGGCTATAATTTAGCATAATGTCAACGAGGTTTCCTAGATACGTTTTTACTTAACTTACTAACATTAGCTTATGCTGGTGCATATGTTGGTTCCTATTCGATTATTGGTGTATACACACCCACAAAATATTATATATATATATATATATATATATATATATATATATATGTGTGTGTGTGTGTGTGTGTGCAAAGTCTGGACTATACTTGAGAGGTTCCCAATAATTATGACACCCGTTTACTGGATTAATTGTCTTTTCTGCATTACACAATGCGTAGTTTATACCGTTAAATATATATATATATATATATATATATATATATATTGGGATAAGTGTTTATATCAAATTCGCAGCCTAAATTTAATTGAATTTCTGCTAAAATTACGATATATATATACTGTTAGTATAGACTAAACTTTGCATCAGGTAACAAAGGCTATTCATCCAGTGGAGCGGTTTCGTCATTATTGCGAAGTCTTCAAGTACGGCCCAGTTTGTCTTTCGTTCAAAATTGCGTGTAGCGCACGGCAGGAGTGGTGCAACAGACCAGAATCACACACCCCGAAGAAAATAAACTTCAGTTCGAGCATTGTCTGTGACAAATTATGACAGTACTTGAAGATTTCCCATTAAGGATGAAACCGGTCTACTGGATGAGTTTCTCTTGCTAGCTGATGCAATGTTATGTTTACACTGATAGCATACATATACAATCAGAATCCTGCCGTTAGTCTTCATCAAGTTATGGTCTTGTGATGTAAAATGCACAAGGTAAAATAATGCGTTTCTACGATTTCCGTTCTTCTGTAGTTTCGCCACATGCAATCGCAACCTTTTGAGAATGTTCAGCTGCGCCAGAGGCGCATCACCAGCACTGACTATTCCACTCTCTACAACCGGCAGAGTCTTCACCAGACGAGTAATCTTGTGCACCACCAAGCGGGCAGTGAGAAAATTGATGCTGCTCTATTGATGGCACTACAATTATCTAATGCAACTAGTCTAGCCTCTGCACTGCCGTTTCCAGTAAGTAGGCCACGTAGCACAGGCCCACACTTATCGCCTTGTTCGATCAGCGCTTTACAACAGCAGTTGCGCAGTCACCAACGGCAACCATCTCACTTAAATCAAATTGCAATGACTGGAAACAATAATAATGTTAAATGTGGTGGTGATGTTGGCTACTCGAACTCCAATCGGGCATCTTGCGCCGTTGATGTATCCGGTGGTAGCAACGGCAATTGTAGCAGTAGCGGTATCTTTAACGTGTTTGGTTCATCGCCTAATGTTGACGGCCTGTTAGGAAGACTTAGTCGTCCTAGGCTTAATCTTTCATCAACTGGTGCCAATTTTGATTGTACTTGGGAAAGTGTCTGTGATGGTACTAATCAGATTTTTTGCAATGACGAAAGGCAATGTGAGAACCATAATGAAACCTCAAGCGCTACTGGAATTCTCTGTGGCACAAACAGTGATTCCACTACAGTGCCAATTACTAATTTGAATAATGTCGCTATAGACAACAAAAAACGCTTGCCTGTATCATTTAGTGGCCGCATTTCTGATGTGCCAGTTTGTCGTGATGCGTTTGCACATCCATTGGCTAGCAATGTAGATGCCACCGGCGATCATCTTTCTTCACCTACAGCATTTCCAATCATATCGACTGGAAATTCGAACTTGTGTAGTGTGAGAAATGATGAACGGACTGGACCTATCCCACTGATGCGACCTGCTACCTTTACTCGAGGAATGTCTGGTAATACCTGCTTAATGGAGCACGTGACAAGACAAAATATGTTGCCTGGAATCACTGATAGTTCTGCTCAACAGCAGTATTCTAAGGTAAATTATAGAAGCGCAACCAATGTCCGTTTAATTATAGAACCTTTTTTTCTAGTATAGTAAATGGAACTCCATTTTTTACATATTTTCCACCAACTTGTGCATCACCTTGAAAGAATTCATAGAGCATTCACCACACAGATAACCTTTTCTTCATACGTCCTTTTGACAAAGCAATTGAGCCAACTTTTATTATTTGCATTCGGAGTTAATTATTGCTAAGATAGTTTAAGCTGTAAGTTTTCCGTTGCTAAGTGCAGCTGGATTCGATCGTTCAATGAGCTGGCGTATTGAAACCCGTGTGTGTAGGATACCTACCTCGAAATATTCTAGTTTGAAAAGAAAGCTATCTTATAGACTTTGATTTTGTTATTATTTCCCACTTGTCAATTGTAGTATAATTACAAAAATAACTCCAGTAAATGAAAGGCTTTGTGGTAGTTGATCGCCTTAGCTATTAAGCCAAGGAGTGCGGATCATTTGTCTTGTTTCAATAAAGTTATCAATTATTTTGAAAGCCTTTCTGAACTTGACACAATAAGGATGAAATCGATCTAGCTGATCAATTACATTCGCTAAGTTATTCAATTTTTGTATATATCGGCCACGTATATGCCTATAAAATGCTTTAAAACTCTGTGATTTGCATTTCTTTGCCTAACAGTTTAATATGCATTGCGAAGTTTAATGAAGCGTGCTATTATTATAAAAGATAATTTAAAACGAGCGTAGCGTTTCAGCCTCTATTCAAACTGCGTCCAAATTAAATAAATTTGATTGTTTTTTCTATTTGAAGGATGCGCATCCTCTCATATAAGTAATCGGATTCGCGGAAACGAAAACTAGACTTTTAACTAAGTGAATAACGTTTAGTTCAACAAGGCGCCTGATTAATGACAGTTAGGCGATCGAATCTCACTAATCACCTAGGCCAGTATTTTTCGTTTATGCAAAATCACGAACGTGAACGGGTTAACTTCGTGTGCGCAATTGTAGTTTACCGTAGAAGTTTTCATTAGTAATCTGATATCGAAATTGAGCGCATACTTCTGCTTGCTTTGGTTAAAGTAACATTTATAGCTCTATGAAGCGCTAGCTCGAGTGCCGTCAGAAATCCAATCACAACTAGTTCTGAAGTAAAACGGCTAATGAAAACAGATCCGAGACAAATTACAGTAATAATCTTAATTCTTTTACTGATAACATATGTCCTATTGAGAATAATTCCCTGGATCACTCGTATCTGTACCAATCCCCGATACCAAAATATTTTCCCCAATCAGGCATCGAGCAATCAAACTTATCTGGTCGGTTCACCATTATTAGGCGCAGCTCGCCGTAGCACGTTGTGCGACAGATAATAGAAAGTCGCCATGTAGTTATGTAAAATCAACGATGATGGACCGCTGATATCGGTGGGCACTATATTGCTAACCATACAGTTTGCAAGATATGGCGGAGTCTGGAGAGTAGAAAGGTCCCTGACAAGCTGCACTTCAGAAATTTGAAGAATCCCTACTCGATTGACAAACTGATCACTGCTAATAAGTCGGATCGTGGCTTCAAATTTGAACAGGTTTCTGCGCTGCGATGTTGCCTGGAGCATTTGCATAATGAAGCCACCCTTTTTCTACATCGACTATGTGGCTGGAAGTAACGTTCGTGAAATTCTTATGAGCCAGTGTACGATCTCTTTGTAGCTTTGCAGCCGATGTTGTATGCGGAAGAGCTTATATGCCATCAACTAAAAGAAATAAGCTATAAAGTTTTATCGTCCAACGCCAAGACGAGTCTGGCTTAGAAACCTTCGTCATTGCGTTCCAGATGCTGTTAGGTACGCTATTGACTACAATTATAGGTGGCCCAGCAGAAGCGTAGTTTTTCATCAAAAGTTTTCAACACTGTAGCTATTTTAATTGCAGCGATATTCAGAAAGAAACTGGACACCCGCATGAAACAGAATTTCAGTCTGATTCTGATAGACAGACGGTTTCGGTAGGTTTCATTGATTGACTCAGTGAAACATCCAAGATACGTCCGGGGAGGAAGAATCGGCTGCTTGTCTAAATGTAGTCGATTTTAATAATACTTGTCGCCGACCCATCTGTGTTGGTTCTGTGGTACGCATTGTTTTGAGATACCGACTGTGGTTGTTGAATATCGAATCAATCAAAGATTTGTATCTAGGGTCTTTCTCCCTGCAGCCTCGTTTTCTACACTGTGTTTACCATTTTGGTTTTTAAATCACCGAAATATTTAAGCCGTTCAACCGTCTGTTAAGGTCAGAATACATTTAATAAATTTTTAGAGAAATCATCCATATTTTTATCATGATTGTTGAGAGTTGGCGCCTACATATTGACGACCCTAAAAGCAAATGGTCTACGTGGAGCCTAGCCTAAGCCAAACGAATTTTTAACTCTTAGGTCAAGTAAGGCCCACTAAAACATTGGAAAGCAAAAATGCAGCGCCACACTTGGCTGGATCAATCTTGCATTTGCATGGCACAAATATCGAATTTTCATGTCATCATTCGTTTTCCTCCTACACTACTACGCAACTAGTGCATATGAACTCAGCATTTACGATTTCCACCGTCGGAACAAACATGTAGACCGAGCTCTAACTGGCTTCAGATTTAAGAATTTTAAGCCGATACCGTCTCTATGTCATAGGCGCATACATACATACACACATACATACATATATGCATGCATGCATACACGCATAAATACATCCATACTTACATATATACATACAACTATACATACATAAATGCATACAAACATGCATGCATACATACATACATACGTATATACATATATGTATACACAAATACCTACAAACATGCTTGTTTGCATACATTCATATATACATTCATGCATGCATGCATAAATACATACATACATACCTAAAAACATGCATGCATGAATTCATACATAAACATATAAATATCTGCATACAAACATACAAATACATAAATTCATTCATAAATACATTCGAACACGCATGTATGCACGCAGATTAATGCATACATACATATGTGCATGGATACGTACCTGTATGCTTACGTACATACATACATTCATGCATACATACATACATACATACATATATATATGCATGCATGGATACATTCAAACTTACATAATTGAACTAATTTATGTTTACATACCTAATCATGGCTTATGTTATTTACTGCTATCGTAGTAAAGGTGTATAGACTGAGTATCTTTACCTCCAGATTCGTACAGTTTACCTGTGTTTTAAAGTGGTCAATACCTTGGTTTTTGCTTTTGCCTACTAAACTGACTTTACAGTTACTTCAAGCTCACAAACTTGATTTAAATAATTGTTACCACCACCCGCGCAATAAATTATTGTTTAATTGTATTGTCTATATATGTGTGTGTGGCGAAAGCTACAAACATCTTATGTTCGTTTCAATACATAACAAATTAGTTCAGTTGTGACCAGAAGGATAAACCAAAGGCAGCATGAACGAAAAGTATAATCTTATGAATGTGCATGAGATTATACTTTCCGTTCATGCTGCTTTTGGTTTATCCTTCTGGTCACAAATGAACTAATTTTTTACTAGGTTCGCAACACCTAATACATACTTATCTAATGTTCGTGACTGCATAGAAATTGTGCAGCTGACATTTCCAGTCACGTACAATGTATGCAAGACTACTAGAGGTGAGAGTCGCATATCTAATTTTGCTTTCCATATATATGCAATGCGGTTTGATCCTCGCTAGTCAGTTTGCCATCGTACTCTGATGATGATCAAGGAAGGTCGAAACTGGTCAGTGCGTTGCGACTGGCGGTAGCTTTGTTATGTTGTTTGACGACTGGTTAAATACAATGGGATTTGTATTTACTTCAAGCTCTCAAACTTGATTTAAAGAATTGGTACCACCACCTGCGCAATCAATTATTGTTTAATTTACAGGAAGGTGACATGTGGCGTATCAGGAAATTTTTTAGATATACTGTAATATCTTGCGCTGACATTTGTTATGTGTTGCTCACATTATTCTGAGTTAACATGTCAACTTTTATAGATGACTTCTACGATGTTGAATAGATGCGCGTTAGTGATTATTTATTGGTTGAACATAAACTAAGCGTTTGTTTCTCTCAAACCTATAACATTAGTCGTTTTAAATACTATTTATTGATTTAATGTAACCAAGTAATCGTTGACCTGCCTCTTAGATAGTCTATTCGCTTTTGCTTATATATATATATATATATATATATATATATATATATATATATATATATATATATATATAAATGAAATACGTTAATTCTTCACAAAATCTTTCTATTTGTATATAGCTAACCGGACAACAACTACCGATGACGGCAAGTGAAGCATCTGTAATCTTAAACACACGACAAAAAAGTCAAGCTCATCTGCTCAACTTGTTCAAGTCCCAAAGGACAAATTCTCATTATCAGCATTATCAACAAAACCAACAGCAAAGCAAGGATACCACCGGAAGAACGATGGCAAATGTTAACACTCAGCAATCGCAATTAGTGGCAACTCTTGCACCAATGGCAAAGTGGCGTCGCGCTTGCAGTTTTTATTTGCGTGGGCACTGTAAGAAAGAGGACTGCGAGTTTGCCCACGACCTCAGCCTAGTTACGTGCAAGTTCTGGGAGGCTGGCGAGTGTTTCAAGGTAGTTTTAGTGCTATTTTTTTCAATAATATCTTCAGTTGTATCTTTCCATGTGAATAATGAAATCATTGAAATGTCTAAATTTGTGTCACTCATTGAATTTATCTAGGGTGCTACTTGTCCGTTCCTGCACGGTTTCCCCCCAGATAATGTTGTCGAGGAGATGACGGAACGAGAGTTGCATGCTGCCGCGTTGAACGCCAACAAAGTTGAATCCAGAGCAGCCTCGCGTGCCTGTCCAGTCAGTGCTGGAGTTACCTGCGAGGCTAATACAGGTTTAGCAAAGCCCATTCAGAGCTATTCTTGCCAGACACTCGGTTCTGGTAACAATAAATCCGCTAGCATTTTTGCCGATGGATCACTAATTGGCTCTGGTGAAGTTGCTTGTGATCTCGGCTCAAACTTCAATCGCGTTGCTGAAACCGTGCCATTTTTAAATGGCAGGTCTCGAAATTTCTCGGGCTCTGGTAGTTGTCTTGGCTTAGTCACAGGTGGACAAGTTCTTCGCCATAATCATAGACACACCAACCATCAACAGAATAATCAGCTTTATTCGAATTCTCCTCATCAACAGCAAGCCCTTCAGATGGCTGCTGCATCAAGAAGAGTAAGTTTTATCATTATATTTTCCTAATCAACAGCTGTCTATTTGATTTTGCATTTTAAAAATAAAACAACAACATTTCGCTGGCATTTAACTGAACTATTGCATAACTGTCGAACAACATCTAAAAACGAGGAAAGATTACAAATCAAATTGAGTGTTAGTCTAGCCTAAATGAAAAGACCTATATTAGCAACAAAAGCACATTGAGGCATCCACAGAATAAATACATTAGGCAAAATAAATAACAAGGCAAGCAGGCATAAACAGTAAGGCTTCTCAGCGGATTACACTGCTTTTTTTGCTTTTTTATTGTGTTTGTGAATTACCATATGTAGTTCTTTTTTGAGGCTTTATTATTCCAACCTTTTTTCGTTGATTTGCGTGATATACGAAGGTCTAGCTGCACAGGAACGTTACCAATTTAACCAAATTATCTACAGAGTTACATCAACCATGAAAACAATGTTGTGATTCAGTCTCCACATATATTTAGCAATAGCACGGTTTAACTGTTGATTTCGTCAACCGTGGAATCGCCTCTGGGAGGATTCGGTGTTTTTGTTTAATTTTCATGTCTATTGGTTTATCTGGTAATTTATCCCAATATTTTAGGCTTGAAAATATGATTTCTTAGCTCATCGGGTTGTTGAATGTTTATACTTCAATGCATTATTTTAGCTAAACCTTGTATTCTTGAATGGTTTAAAGCGTTATACTTTTTTGCCCTGAAAACTGGTATATCTTATATTTATAATTAAGGTTGCGATCTTGAAATAAACAACTGCACATTAATTACTCACTTATGCCAGTATGTGCCAGTAAGAATTTTGTAATGTAGAAAAGGCAATTCATCCAGTAGACCGGTTTCTTCCTTATTGGGAACTCATCATATATTGGCCAGAATTTGCCGCGGATAGGGCTCGAAACTTGGCATGTCTGCTTCTGAATCTAGTGCTCCTCCCTGCTAGTGAGCCACCCTGCCGCACACTACACTACACACAATTTGAAGTTATATACAAACTAATGTGACTTGGTTAGTCTATTTTTCTTTTAGGTAGAGCTCATATGGCATCCATTTAGACCCAAAGTTCCAACTAACCATGCCCAATCTGTCATTACTGAACAGACACCACATTACATGGGGAAGTGGTATTGAAATGAACATTTATATAATTAAACGAACATTGGTTGCGCGGGTGGTGATAACAATTATTATAATCAAGGTTGCGGTCTTGATATAAACACCTGACCCATTAATTACTTACATATGTCAGTATAAACTAAGAATTGTATAGTGTAGAAAAGGCAATTCATCCAGTAGACCGGTTTCGTCCTTATTGGGAACTCATCAAGTACTGGCCAGAATTTGCCGCGGACAGGATACGAACCTGGGCACGTCTGCTTCGGAATCTGGTGCTCTAACCACTGAGCTATCCTGCCGCACACTACACTACACACAATTTTCAGTTATATACTAACTAATGTAACTTGGTTAGTCTATTTTTCTTTTAGGTAGAGCTAATATGGCATCCATTTAGACCCAAAGTTCCAACTAACCATGCCCAATCTGTCATTACTGAACAGACACCACACTACATGTGGAAGTGGTATTGAAATGACCATTTATGTAATTAAACGAGCATTGGTCGCGCACCTTGCTATTAACAATTCGATGCAGGCATCCCTCAGATGTGAGCAAAAAAGAAATGTAGTACTTCGATTGCTAACGTTTAATGAACAGCTTGACACAAATCTGATTGCGATATTTTCGCTTTCACTATACCCTTTTTCTTTTCCTTTTGGTGATTGATTCAGCTGCGAGTGCGCATATTTTAATGACCAACGCTTGTGTTCTGAGCAGGTCTAATAGAATTAAGAAAGCATATCGTATAGGACGTAAACCGAATGGAATGCCTAGCCAACATCAGTGCATACAATGAGATTGGTGTTTACTTCAAGCTCGCAAGCTTGATTTAAAGAATTGTTACCACCACCCGCGCAATCAATTATTGTTAAATGATGATAGCCGTCAGAAGAACTACTGACAGCATAGTATGTGTTGCAGGAAGGGATTATTGTATTTCTCTAGTACCGGCGCGGTTCACGTAATGCTGCGCATGCGATAGACTTGCGCCTGATGGTCATGTGGTCGGAAATGCGTAGTAAGTGTAGCCAAATCTGGGAGATATCTCACTCATGCCGAAACATTAAATCAGCATCCTAGTGTGATTAAAACAAAAATGTCGTTTCCACCTCTACCAAATTGAAAATACAACTACTGTTATGATAGAAAATTGCGTTAAGATATATTATACCTCCATCAGTTCGTGTGAAATTGAGAATATTTATGTATAAAATTGAAAGTCATGGAAACGTAACCAGTTTTAAATAGAGCTATAGCCAATACAATCTCCAAGGTAACAATGACGGGCCTGTTAATAAAATAAAATTTTTTTATCAATCAGTATATTCCTCGTCGACATCATCATCATCATCATCATTATCAGACATCTTCATACCCGACTGTCTTTTTACTTCCTATTTTTCTTCTCATTCTAACAATAACGCTCCTATAGCTGCTGTGAATAGGACGGATGAAGATCACATCATTGATCCCGTTGTCAGAATGCCAAATATCCAAATTGGTTGATTTAAACTATATTCATTAAGCGTAGGATAGTTTCTAGTTTCAGCGCATTTAGTTGCACAACAACAAGCTCTCGCACGTATATATATATATATATATATATATATATATATATATATATATATATATATATATATATAATAATAATAAAATACTGATATGCATGTTGGACCTATTATCTACTATTTAATTTTGTATCAAATATTGGTGTTTCTGCTGCTATGAAAATCTGTCTAGCTTATTCTTAGTGGGCGGCAACAATTTGGTTTGTTTTTAATGAAAGCCTGCAGTTCTAGCTGCTGTCAGGTTTAGTCACATATTAGCAGTATAGACTCACCACTCGAGTGTTGACTTGACATGTCGTCGTGGTAGCCAACCTATCCGAATCGCGGTTGTAATTGAGTCGCATGTGAAAATTGAATGTGTATTTTTAAAAAAACAATTTATTCTTGTGGAAATAGGTTTTTTCCATATTTATGGCTGACTTTACTAGCAATTCATGATAGGGAAAGATTATCTACACATATATTGCAGGTGTTATTCAGCTTACCAGTTACCGTCATGTGATGAACTACGAATCAAATAAACTGTCGATTGAATTTATAGGCCGGTGTAAACTAACATGAAGCAATTCACAGCCTATTTAACAATTGTGGTAGGATCAAATTGAATATACTTAATTATTCACATATTTTGTATATACTGCTTAAATTGAAATTTCTCTAATAGTCGTCGTTTCATTCCTACTGGTCCGGCCACCATTTTTTATCGATCTTTTGATGGGTGTGGAATCCACGATACCGCGAATCTTCTGTATCTTCGATCTCCAGTCCTTTTAAAGAACTTTTAAAAAATGACTAAGCTATCATCCAGTATCTCTCACGATGGGTTCTAGGTACATCAAAATTAAGCTCGTACATAGATAGTTTATCTATTATGCAAGTGACAAAATTAATTCAGTGCTTCAGTAAGTGCTTGACTTCATTTTTATTATCTCCAAATCAATCGCGAGTAATTTTATCAAATTATTTTTGTTTCTGCGGTTCTTTCTCGTTTAATTTTTAATGTTTCGTGTGCAAGTAATCTTGGCTGTAAAGATTGACTTAGGCTTCACAGCGCCTAGGCAGCTTATTTTATCTTATCAAATGATTATTAAAACGATTTGTTACTTGCTTCAAATAAGTAGCATCACTGTTTTGTGCAAATTTTATTTTAATATTTTCATTCAGCCGCACGATTATAATGCCCAATACCATTATATGCATAACCACCAATCAGCCAAGAATCACATTGCGCTCAGCCATTACAACAGCAAATGTTTACAGCAACTCGCCTCCACAGGCATAAAATGCGCTACAACATCATTGGCAGCCACCAGCAACAGTAGTCGAATGCAGCGGCAATTTAACGATAAATTTTCCATGCCAGCCGACCGGCCATCAATTAGTTGGTTACAGACCTCGTCAGTGGTTCCCATGGGAACATTTGCAGCGAGCGTGCAAGTGCCGCTGTGTGAGTTTATGGCGTAATTGGCAATTTACACGGTCTGTAGCGATTTTCCATTATCCGTAATTGTCAACGTTTCACCTTATCACACCATTTCTCTATCATACACATTTATTCACTTCATATGGAATGTCAGTGTAAACATTTGCATTTTGCAATTGATAAGTTTGCAGAAATTTGTCGCAGTTAAGCATGTACGTTTCATTTTCACTCGATTATGAAGACAGTGGAATGTTGTCATTACTTGATATATCGCGTCAGAATTACCGCAAATCTTGTCAATGATTTGTTAGAATTATAACTTTCTGGCTATTTTGGTTTCATAAATCTTAACCGTATATATATATATATATATATATATATATATATATATATATATATATATATATATATATATATATATATATCTAGCGAAGGAGAATCCAAACGATAAATACATTCTTTAATTTCAATAGTCAAACGAGACAGAATTGAAGTTAAATATTGAATTTAATGGTAGTACAATTTTCTAAATTATCAGCGTGTATCAGGCCTCTTTCAGTCAAATATTGGCCAGTTTTTCGTCCGTTTCCCAGCTTTTCTTAGTTTATGGTTTCATTTTGCTGAGCTCTTTTTCGTTGACTATTGCTTCTCGGGCAATATTCAGTGGTTGCATTGGAACGTAAAGCTAAGCTGGCTTTATTCTGCTTATTAGATGTTTTATTGCATTGAGATTAAGCCACATTCGGCTGATATTCTTATGCAAGTATGTGGCGAAAATTTGTGCGAGCAAGTGATTGTGAAATTTTCTATTGATCGCACTATGTTTAGGAAAATTTTCATTAATTCTCTTGTTATGTTATCTTGCTACTAATAGGCAATAATTTCTGAAAGAAGATAATTATTAATTCTTTATTTTTTCTTCTTTCCTCTTTATCGATTGAAATTCAGTGGTTTTAGCATGTATTCTATGCAAAAAAAATCTTACATATTTATGTAGGAATACATATGTAAACACATACATACAGGCATACATAAATGCATACGTACTTACGTGCATAGTTGTGTTATAGGTGAAGGATACTTATGAACAAATATCCGTGAACTGCGCTCTGTTTTTGCTTCATTCTTACACGTCCTTCATTTGAGTTTTGTCTATAGAACAATGTTCTTGTGGGATCAAATTGGCATCTTCCATAATTTGTTTGTATCTCTCTGTATGCGAATGAATAAATGGCCAGGTATATGTATGTTTATTTGTAACAGTGTATACCTGTTGATTGCCCTTAACAAAATTCGTCCATTGTCTCTGTTGGTCGATTATTTCGTATCCAATTTTTTTCTGCATTTCGAAGCTTTCTTGGTGTTAGTTGTTTGCTACACTGTCTCGTTCACTCTATTTAGAGTATCGCATTTTCGATTTTCTTTCAATCGTCACCTGAGGAGACACATGATTGCCTTATTTCGTTTGTCCGTCGCACGCGTTAATCAATTCTCACTCTATTGTCAATAGTACGATTCTTGTGCTCTCGACTCGTGTGCAAAACTCATGCTGGTGCCAATATTTTCTAGCATAATAGGCAGAAGTTAGTTTATGACAATGAATATGCGTATTCTTTCGACATCCTACCGACTCAGTGGGAACTCTGTTTGTTATGTTGTCAAATTGTATGATCTTTTCGGTTTGCGTCAATCGCTAGAGGATTGTGCATGTGATCAATTATTTACTATGTTGTTCTATTTTATGGTTCATAATATCATTTTAGACGTATTCTAACAGGGCTAGTGTATTCTATTATTTATAATTGATAATATCTTTTGTTATTTTTAATTCTTTCAGTGGTTTGTCATATTTTCATAGTAAAAAGGCACAAGCCTTCATGCTTAGTGGGCAATTTATTGACTTTCGAGTGCTTGTTTAGCACACTAATATCAGTCTTGTTATTTTTTGTTATTAATCTTTTTGGATAAATAGTCCATATTCCTTTCATTATTGCAATCGCTGATGTCTTCCGATGTGTAGGATTCAGTCTAACTGACGTATCATTTCGATATTTTTTTTATTTTGCACTTTTTCTCAGTTTGTCTGCTGTATTTAAAAAAATGTATTATTGACTCCAATGGTAGCTGTTATTGTAAGAGATTTTGCCTCATTTAACTTTAATTGTGGAGGGATAGTTTAATGAGGATTAATCTTTCTATTCCAGACACAAACGTATGCGCGCACTCGTCTTCACAAAATGTATGGCGTCTATTGGTGTCTCAAGCCTGTCTTACTAAAAGGTTTCATAATTATTATCGATTTTTTTCAGGAAAATTTAATTTATCGTGTTTCGAGTTCACGAAGTAATTCATTTCGGAAAACATGATTCTATACGTTTTGAGAGAGTCCATCCACATGTGATCACCAGATCGAAAATTGATACGGCTACTGATTGAACGAAGTTTTAATCTCATGCTAAGTTGATATATTACACTAGCTTGACTTTGAGTATTATTTGTCAGGTTAGGCGTGTTTGAACAATTATTAACATTTGTGACGCCATGCGACGCATGAGATCAATGATGATGATGATAATAATGATACTCAGGCAGTTTCGTTGTTTTATGCCATTTCACCATTCTATTATGAACTTCTTCTAGAGAGATCCACAAATACAGTGACCGTGGACGCTAGCTACTTTTTACTCTAGTAGATTACACGCCATTTTACGCACAGTTGACGCCAAATTACCCATCGGGGAGGCTTCAGTGGTTTGGTGGATTTGCCTTGATATTTCTGTCGTACAGTCCCAATTGGTACTGCTGCTGACAGTGCGGGACATACTGATTTCCATTGATGTAGGCACGCGTGTACGTCAGCTGTTCAGACTAATGATACGTGGGATGGCCTTTAGTGTTTACGGTGATGAACTATTTGCCCACAGTTATTCGCGATCGTGAAACTACTGTTTTTAAGTGCATTTTTTTATTTTTAAATATACATATTTGCATTATTGTTAACTAACATTGTCTTTCCTGACATTAGTTCATTAGCATATTTTTCAAATTTCTTTTCTCGTGTTATATTGTTTAGTAAGCAATAACATCGGTAAGAATGGCTCACATTTCGAGTATTTAAGTAGATTACTTATGTTGATTAGATAACGTTATTTTAATATGATTTTTTACTGACAAAATCTTAATTTATCTTTTGCACGTCTGAACGATTATTTCCCTCGACTCGTTTATATATATATATATATATATATATATATATATATATATTTGATGAATCCTAATATTATCAATAATAATATTTATATTTTCTAGTTTATTACCACTTTTAATACATTAAACTTGTATCATTGGCATTTTATACCGCTGTTCTAGATTATTAATTTATATTTACCGAAAAAAACTTTTTGAACGCAGTTTTAATGTCATTTTTTTACTTTTAAATTATGGTAGAGACTGTTGCTAACTTTGCAGGTATATTTTTGTATTTTGAGGCCTTAACGTTTTCTCTGTATTTTCGTAGTTTTGAACGACCGTGATCCCAATTTCTGGGCAGATCTAACCGTGTCTTGCAATTAACAAATTTTAAATTCTTATTGATGTCTATTTATGTTTAGGTCTAATATGCGTGATCATATTAGCTCAGTTTTCTGGGATTCGAAATAAATCTAATTTTTCAATTGATTTTAATCGAAAGCGGACATTGATTGCCTAGTCAGTTAATTCATTCCTTCTGAGATATAGAGAATAAAATTCCCTTTTCTGTGTCTTTCCGTGAATCGGTTTGTGTCCATGTTTATCGGGAAGCATATGGCCTGGCGACGTTTTCGAAGATAGAACAGCATTGGTCTAGAGTCGACCACTGGGAGTTACGGCTAGGATTTTTAAGAGTATAGGGTTCCTGAACATATAATATATGCGCAGTTTCACACACATTCATGTAGGAAGTACTGGCTTTCAGTAGATCTCCAACTTGTCACAATTTATCAAACTATGTCGCTGTTCTAGACGTTTCCACACAGACGATCACTAGGACAAACTCATGAGGCATTCCTAAAAAAATTATATAATTAATTTAGGTGTCAGAAAAATTGCAATCATTCTCTGATCTTATTTAAATCAAGTTTGCGAGCCTTAAGTAATCACCGATCCCGTTGTATTTAACAATTCTTCGAACAACATAGCAAAACTACTGTCAGTTACACTTACTTATGTGTTGCTACCTTCCATGATCATTAACAGAGTATGACAGCAATGTTGTTCGACCGCTGGTTGAATACAATGTACATGGTGTTTACTCGCAAACTTGATTTAAATAATTTTTACCACCACCTTCGCAGTTATTGATTGTTTATTTCACTGGTCCTATTTCTGCAACAAGTTATGTTCCGTTTTACACATATTCCTCACGTGAGCCTATCTAGTGAAACGTCATTAACTATGGTGAGATCAGCCTGTGGAAAGTGCAATCGAAGCGGTTTAAGTGTATGTTACCACGTGCATCATTAGTTTGTCTTCATTTGTCATGATGTGTTGTGGACTGAAGAAGGTAATTGAGAATGTTTACTGAATTTCTTCTCTTGAAAAGAAGAACTGGAAACAGTCTCGTGTTAGTTCAAATATGGAATAGGTAATTATCTTATACCTAGTGTCGCATCTAATTAGTTCATCTAAGCTGGGTTCCAACTCCTCTATGTTGATCTAAGACGGATAAAGTACGATAACAATAAAATAGACAAATGTGTGACGTTTGTTCAATCGGAATGGCTATTTGGAGCTTCATGTTAAAAATATAGCGCTGAGCCTCTATCTGAATTTATTTATAGCCAAAATATTTTTGGTACCGTCTTTAAATTTCATCAGATGATGGACCAATCTTGACTCGTACTGAGGATATCTGCTACTATGGGCTAAATGATGGCCAAAAATAATACGTCTCTACGAATCTATCCTTTGTTGCATTTATATTGAAATACATATCTTCAATATTAAATATTCAGCATTTCGATAAATCTCCTAAGTTAGCACATATTGATGAATATTTAATCATGCTAATTTTGTTCTTATCCTAAAATTATATATATATATATATATATATATATATATATATATATATATATATATATATATATATATAGATATATATATATATATATATATATATATATATATATATATATATATATATATATATATATATATATATATATATAAATGTAAAAGTTCACTTAGAAAAAGCAAATTTACGATAGGTTTTATTGGTATTATGATAATGCTTTATTATTTCACGCGACACTGTCAACAGAACAAATCGCAGACAACTTTTTCTGAAACAGACAGTATAATTATATCTCATAGCCTGCAATAGTTAGTAGGATAATACATGGTTTGCTAACTTTGATTGGTTAAATACATTAGAATGCTGATTGTGAGAAACTTTTACAATCCCGTATGTTGTTTTTCTATTGCCAGATCCTCTTATTAGCCGTGAGTTTTATTTGTATGACTGACAATTTTCTCCCTATGTCGACATTTGAACAGACACTCTGGATATCTATTTATAAGAGTTATTTGCAAGCTTTAGAAAGAAGTAAAAATATTTTCTTGGAGAAACTAATAATACACAACTGTTTACATCTATTTATGTTTACATTTATTCAGGCATTATATTATTCAGAAAAATCTAGTATATTTCTAAATACTCGAATTTAAATTAGAGAGACTGAAGTACAATATTGAACTTGCATTTTTCGTATTTGCGTGTATCTAGATTGAAGAACGTTGTTTTCTGTATTTGCATCTTTTAACTACGTTGTTATACTTTAAATTGTTTTATTAACGAAGTTATGTAAATTAATATGAATTTGATATATTTTTTACAAAAAATTTATATAACATCTGACTTCTTAATGTTTTCAAGTTTTTCCTATGTATCGTTTATTTTTAAATACTATAATGCATTAATTTATATACGCACATCTCTTCATTATCTTTCAGTGGTAACGTAAAAAAGTAAAAAATGACATTGAAATAACATTAATAAAACTGTTCATTTCTCATGTGATTTCATTTGAATTAAATAATCTTTCCTTTTTGAAAATATTTCCATATATCAGAATTGTTCCAAATTATTTTCTGACGACTGTAAGTCGCTATTAAAAACGATGAAAAATGAAGGCCTCAATGACAAATTTGTAAAGCAAAACCGTAA
Organism: Eudiplozoon nipponicum; assembly: GCA_029291075.1. NCBI lineage: Eukaryota > Metazoa > Platyhelminthes > Monogenea > Mazocraeidea > Diplozoidae > Eudiplozoon > Eudiplozoon nipponicum. Next base: position 52,786 of record JAQBSW010001981.1, on the reverse strand, counting down.
TTGTGGGTTTTGAACCCTCTACGTTAAAAGCATCATTTTATTTCTTTTTTAAAGTGTTCTTAATAAAAAAATATGTTAAATGTGTTGATTGTTCTATTGCTGCATTTTCTCGACAATTAAATTTATGCACCGTTTTGTTTCGATAACCTCCATTGGGAGGTGAGATTTAATAACCGAAAAAAGTGAAAATTTAGAAAAGTATGCAATTTTATCTACTAGACAGGTCTCGTTCTTGTGTATTAAGTGTTGCGCACCTAGTAACGAATTAGTTCAAATATGATAAGAAGGATAGACCATAGTCAACATGAACGGAACGCATAATCTCGTGCATATTCGTTTCGAGCTTACTGATGACTCATCAGTAGGAGCCGGTATTACGCTCTTTAACCACTATATATTTGGTAGAAGAATGTGGAATAATAGGACATGTGCTTATAATGTCTTTTAATTTCTTGGTTGCGAAGAAATACCAGTCGCGCATTTATGAAGTAGGCATAGCTTACCTAGTAACATTATTTCATTTAGGAACAGAAGAGTAAAAGTAAGTCGTGCTTACAAAGGGCGAATCTCAATTACGTGTACCAAATTCGCGCTGACTGACTACTTATCAATATACATCCTTAATATGCGCCAGACCTTCTTTATATATGGTAAAGAAGTGTGGATATATTAGACGACAATCTCCTATACGTAGGCGTACATAATGTAGCCCTTTCTGTTTTTGCATATGAGCAAATTTCCTGTTTATTTATGACAAATCTGTGCAGGTTCACCATACCGAATACTCAAATGCACATATGACAGTTCTTCTCAAACAAGAATATATATCTATTATTTGTGAATTCGAATGATATTACGATTGCAAATAAAATGTCTTCATCTTGAGTCAAATTTTAATTAATTTTAACATCATGGCGTTGACACTGTTTCTGGTGTCAATACTTTCGAAATACTGCTAGTTAGCTTCGAATTGACACTTTAAGTGTCGTCATTTAAAATTTGTCCTATGTTATGTGGCGGACCAAATCTGCCGACATTTTTAAAAGAAATTTAGAAACATGTACCTGTTTAATCTGCTTTCTAGAATGACTGAAGTTGGATATTTTACTTCTTTTTATAGTTTTTATTTGAGATAACATGGAAATGCTGCAGTATTCCAGAAATTTCCGCAGATCCTATAAAGTGATTGATAAAATATTTTTATAATTTGATAGTATGATAAGAATGTTCGGCTTGCATAATATTGTTTTAATGTTGTACTTGCTACGATGGGAGCTAAAAGATATGGAGATTGTATTTGTCCCCATTGGTTGAATCGGGGACAAATACGCAATATCGGTATATCCTGCATCCACTACAAATGACTTTGTATCGCAGCAAATCATTTGGTATTTTGCTAGGACGGTGAGAACGTTGTGTTTCTTTTAAAATGATAATTTTTTGTATTTCTTAAGGTGGATAAAAAGAGATTTAGACTTTGTAGTAATTTGATTTGAATAAACCAAGAACAAATATGCAACTCGCATACCTTTTAATAGTTCAGCTGTTCGCGATGAAGCCGCGTAAAATGGCATAAGAATAATACCGTTGTGTATTTGTATTTTCGGTTTGTTCTTCCACAGCCACTGTGTAAGAACTAAAGTCATAAAATGCTCTTCTCTCCAGCTGCCTCGTGCGATGGAAACCATATAATTGTTATTCGATGTTGAGCTTTGATCAAGGTCTCACTGTTAATTTATGATCCAAGCGTGTTTTATTGAAGGAAACTCCTCGACAATGAAAAATATCAATCTGAGGATTTCGCATTCTTTAAGGTAGAATTACATTTGACCTGAGATGTTCAGAAATGGAAATAATTTCGTGCTTATCATTTCGCTATCTTCTGGAAGTTCAGCAGTTTTTTGGTTCTTTCCAGTGTCTTGTGTCGTCTTTGATATTCAACAATGAAAATAGATATCCGATAGCGTTTCTTTCATAGCAATCGCACGAAAGACTGTATGTCAAATCCATATTTAGATGTGTGCTCGGCGGACCTTCTGTAAGACATTTGGGGAAATGTTTTTTTCTACCATACGATCAAAAATACTAACTTGAAAGCCACATTTAATGGCTGCACAGGAATACTTTTTACCGTATATATTTGCCTGCTAACTGATAATAGTATAAGTGAAAAATAACCAAAATGGGATTTACATCAAAGTATTACGAAGCATTGCAGAATGCGGAGGATGACACACACACACATCTCTGGGGATAACCAAGTACAATTTGCAACCGGCAAGCTCTAACTTGCTCGTCGTCATTTAATATGGACTGACCGAACACAATTTAATCACCCCATACACACTATCTATCGCGTACTAAGACTTGCGGTTAGCGGTTTGCTTCGATTTACATCTGTTTTAATTTCGAATAACTTCTGCTTGTCGTAGAAAAATTCCATTAACGATTGCTTTTCTTCAGATGGCATGCTAAAAGGTAGTTGAGAGTGGTTGTCGCTTCATTTATTCTTCAGTTTTAGGCCCGGAACTGTCCCTCTACGTACTGAAGGAAGCAATAGTTGTGATTCATATTCTCACCTCGTCGGACATATTGCCTAAATTATTGATAGAGCACCCAAGATATTTAAATCTGTTGGGTGATCCAGTAACAGCTAGAGTAGCCTTCTCGAACCTTCGTCATTTATGGAGAAACGCGAATATTTCACTTGCCTTAAAGGTCGTGTTTGCAATGCATCTGTACGCGCTGTCTTACTATACGCTAGTGAAACTTGGTCTCTTCGAGTTGATGATTTGAGACACTTTCAGGCATTCGATCATCGTTGTTTGAGAAGTATAGCACATGTTGGTTACCAACAACTAATACCTAACGTTGACATCCGCAGACGTATTTTTGTTCCTCGTTAGAAAAACAAATAAGGCTCTATTAACTTCGTTGGCTCGGTGACGTTTTGCGTACGCCCTCATTTCGATTGCCCAGTAGAGCTCTGTTCTCTCATCCAGCACCAAATTGGCGTAAGAAACAAGGTGGGCAGTTTTTGAAATGGCAAAAACAGTTGAAGTCACTTACATCCAAATTGGGTAGTATAGGACCCACTCGTCTGCCGGGATGGGGTCCCCATGCGCATCACAGTTCTTGGTTAGAAACCCTTAGTGATATGGCATCGAATCGGGCTCAGTGACGATCTTTTTGCAGATGTCTAGTAGAATCATCTTCGTAACTTTCTTTTCTTGGTAGGGCAAAGTTAGCTGCGAGGTTTGGTTTGTTTATGACGTGATACAGTGAAATCCGCAACGAAGCTGTATTGCTGATGTCGCCTTGCGAGAATGCTAACTTGACCATAATTGGGTTATGGAGAGGTTTAGTTTGCCTCATTTTTGTGAGTTATCCTGATAGCTTTACTCATATTAGCTAGGTATTTCTTCTCTCTCTCTCTGCCTCTTTCTCTCTCGTAAATCTCTGTAATAATTTGTCTAAAATATTATTTCATCTATAGAAAAAATACAATTTTATAGCGACTGAAACTGTTTGGATGCTGATGCATTTACTCGCTATCATTCGTTTGCACGGTTAAACGCGTCTATATTGTATCTGTCATTCCCAAACAGAGCCGCCAATGCGATCACGGGCCTCGCAAATGTTTTTTTCTCCCACTACACATTTTTATTCACATAATAAGCAGACTATTTGCTATGTCAACTTTCTTTGGTGGTTCGTAATTTGTATTTATTTTGTCTATCATACGTTTCATTTAATTTTAGTGAATAATAATTATTTTAGGTAAACATTCCCCTACCTGGCTAGCAAGACGTTGCATTTGCTCTGCTCTGGAAATTGTAAATAAATAGGTTTTTGCAGCGCCAGCAACTTCAAGGCGATTGTTTACGAATTGAGACGACTTACATAATCATTCGGGGCTTCTCCCTCAAGTTTCTCCATCTGGATGAGACAAATAACCTCATTTCTCTTGAATCTTGCGTTCTCGATGGCTTCAAACAACTCTGGTTTAAAGAAAGCGCCTATTTCTCTTTGCTCCAACCCTCGTTGAATGTCCCCAAAGCTGGCCCTGCTTTACTCGACTGAAGGCAATGACACTTTTGCTTGTTAGAACGTCCCTTATTACGTTTTACTATGCCACTACGGCCTTCACTTATTGGAATCATGAATAAACGTGCGTCGTTCTATCGTAAGCACTCATATCAAGTCTTCTTTCATTCATTAAATACTGTTTTTATTGCGGAGAACTAATATATATGCATGTACGTATTAGGTGTTGCGAACCTAGTTACAAATTAGTTGTGTTGTGACCAGAAGGATAAACCAAAGACAGCATAAACGGAAAGTATAATCTCATGCACATTCGTTTCGTGCTTACTGACGACTCATCAGTAGGAGCCGGTATTACGCCCTTTAACCACTATATATTTGGGTGAGTAAAGTGGGATAATAGGACGATACAATCTCCTAGACGATTGTGTAAACCTGCAGTGGAGTAGCTAACACCGTGTAGTCTCGACAATGAGACTTCAACACTAACTAACTCTATATAATATATATATACCGACTCTGTAAAGGATACTAACACTATGACTATTGTGTTAGTAACCGATACCAACATTATTGTACCGAAAAGATACATGGTACTAGCACTATGGTTTCCAAGTCGATACGTGGTACCAACATGATGGATATCAATGTATGCTATAGTTCACCGAAATTAAGAATTACAAATACTTCTGAACTTACCTGATCTGCGTTTTGACCTGCAGCTTTCATTGTTCCAGTAATTTTCTTTTTTCATAATATTTCGATCTACATTACCGTAGATCTTTATCAGATGCATTTCACGACGGTACCGTCCTATTATTCCACATTCTTCTACCAAATATATAGTGGTTAAGGCGTAATACCGGCTCCTACTGATGAGTCGCCAGTAAGCACGAAACGAATGTGCATGAGATTATACTTTCCGTTCATGCTGCCTTTGGTTTATCCTTCTGGTCACAACTGAACTAATTTGTTACTAGGTTCGCGACACCTAATACATACTTGCATATATATTAGTTCTCCGCAACAAACAGTATTTAAACATGGAGAGCGTTTGAAATAAGGGAAACTAATCAATTGCGTGCGTCACTTCCTGTTGGTTGATCCCTTATATCACACTCTATTTTTACCTTTAAAAAAATCTCACTTTTTAACAAAGTAAGGAAAGAGTTAAATAAAATTAGAAATATTCCTCAATTAATGTAGAAATATTGTTAAATTAATATATATATATATATATATATATATACATATATATATATATATATATATATATATATATATATATATATATATATAGTATCGTTAAGCATTTGATAAATCTCCTGATATGTTAAGCTCATGCAAGTAAGCAACGATAGTATCGTTTCCTGCGAAGTTTAAATTTGAATATAATTAGATAAATGATCAAATCAAGACTCAGCGCCTAAGTTTATTTGTCATAAGCTAATTTAATCTAGTAAGATTTATTTCTTTCCTTATTCTGTGAATTCACGTGATTTACCCCGTTTCCTCATCTGCCCAGTTTTATGAATCGCAAGTTTCGATTAAAGCTTCCATTGATTGGTTTGACAATCAGTGATGTGCAAAGTGTTTTCAAAAATAAGATGAATTCCTAGCACGTTCATGGGTTATTTTTTGTGATTACGGATGAGTAATCGTGTGAAAATATTGTTTCGGTTAGTGAATTGAAACATTTCCCTGACCTTCTTCATCTTAAGACAGATGTAGTTGCTCGTATTAAATTAACTAAGTCAGTTTCTATTTCGGTTCTCATCTTTTTACTATATAAATATAAATATAAATATAAATATACTTATAAATATAAATATAAATATACTTATAAATATAAATATAAATATACTTTTAAATATAGATATAAATATAAATATAAATACAAATGTAAATATAAATATAAATATACTTATAAATATAAATATACTTATTAATATATTTATAAATATAAATATTCTTATAAATGTATTTCAAAATTTATCAGTTGACTGGTCGCGAATAAATTTGATCTGCACGTATATTCATCAAAGAGGACGGGATTGGCAAGAAACAGAATCTGTACAACTGCCAAAAAACATGAAAACCCGGACAATGCATAACCAAGATGAACAAAAATCTATAACATATACACGAGCACAATAGTGTATAATTCCGTAAAATAGACAGTGTGCTTAGTCCGGTTAAACAACTAGCTGACAATAAACAATTTATTAATTGTCATACATCTAGAATAACAGTAGATATATGTACATATAAATATAAATCAACATATATATATATAGAGTATATATATATATATATATATATATATATATATATATGAATGTGTGTGTGAAGTTCAGAGCAAAGACTAATGGTTGTTAAGTTCATTAAAACAATTTTACATGTTAATGGTAGATAGTTTTCTAGTGTGCTGCCATTTGAAAAAATGCGATAAATTCTGTCAAGGAGATGTGGTTGTTTCCGTCGACGTCTACAATATTGATGAGCCTATTCAGCTCTTCCTCAGCCACGCATGAACATCCACTGTCGTGCAGCAGCTGGAGCACTTCATCCTTGGTCAATGTTCCAGAATTGTCCTTGTCAGCACGTCTGAAAGTTTCCTCAATCTGTTGTCGACTTTGAAGAAGAAAGAGAAATGTAACAGATTCATCCAAATATGTGCACATCTGTAGAAAATGTTTACGGAAATGTTAGCGTTATTTGTTTGTCACTCCTGACTCCTTGCTTCTGATTTCTCGCAATTTCTACTTACACGCTCCAGTGTAGCAATTACCTGTCAGCGTGGAAACGAGATAACTGCTCATGTTTGATATTCCATTATACCTTTTGATCTAGTTGGTGCCTTATAATTATTGACATTTATTGCCTCAAGATTAATACTGAGAAGTTTCGTTTTGTCTGCGTTGTTACTGAAAAATACACCTTCCTCGCAATCTAAGCTCAGTTGGTGAAATTGCTGAGTCTTCATTATTATAAAACATTTGCCCATCCCAGCTCTTGAATAGAGGGTTTATAATGTCGAATCCCAACTGAGCATGCCTTAGAAGTGATACCAATCTAATTTGGTTTGAATTTGTTTCCATAATTTTTTGATTCATAAACTAGAGGACAAAACATAAAATTGCATTTTTTAATTGACGATATTTTCAATACGTCTAGAAAGGCTTTTGTACTGATTTTTACCAAAGTAATATATTTCGCATATTTTTGGTATTATTCAGTGATTTAGCAATGAGTAGTCGCGAAACAGTAAACGGTTGTTATTGCCCATTCGGTACTCTTCAGCGTCAATTAATTTGACACGTAACGCTAATCAATGATTGTTTAAGTTAGTGTATTGGGCTAATCAAGTCTTGAGTTGAATGCCTTTGGTAAGTGAACTGACTGGCGTTAAAATTCTGCTAGATATTATCGACTCAACTCTGCCTATCATAAAGTTTAAAAAACGATATATAAAGGATATTTAGGTATTTCTTTTGACTTAGGCAAGAAACTGACGTGGATAATCCAAACGGAAGATGGTCCTATAAATATAAATTGTGTATTGTGAGTGATACCACAATTGCCAGAAGTTTTTTTTCCTGTAAGATTGGTGTCAACCCTGAAGATGGGACTGGAAATGAAGTTTCAAAATTCGGAAAAAAGATTGGAAAATCTTGTTCCAACTTCATTTTCAGACAAACAGCTGATGGAATGCTTCGAAATGAAGGGACAAATGAGAACCCATCAATTAAGGCCAATAATCGGTGCACCTGGAAAAGTAAAGTATTCGAGATAATATCGACCTACGAGTGCTATAAATTGTCCCGAAGAAGAAAAATGCGGCAAAATTAGCAATAAGGAAGACAGCACTTTGCACTTTAACTCAACATTTGTGTATAAATTCTTTGAGTGCCAAGTTTAGGTAGACATATTTACAACCTTGTCCTTGCAAGGCTTTATATGTTTCCGATGGCAATTTAGCAGATATTAGCTAAGTTTGGATAGTCAGACCGTTTTTGTAATCAAGTTTGCAAGCTTGAAGTAGACACCAATCCCATTGTATTTAACCAGTCGTCGAAAAAAATAATAAAACTACCGACAGTCAGCTGCGCTGACGTGTTTCAACCTTCCATGATCATAATCAGAGTAAAACAGCAAACTGACTAGCGGGGAACAAACCGCATTGCATATCCAATTTTGCTTACCGTATATATCAAATGCGGCTACATCATTTATGGTCACCACTATTATCTTCTAAATAATTCATCAAAAGTGAAAGTTTCCGCGGCAAAGTCTGTACAGTACGTGATGAGTCCCAAATGAGGACCTAATCGGTCCACTGGATGAATTGTCTTTTCCACGCTACACAATTCTTAGTTTATACTGACAAATGTATGTACTTAATGGGTCAAGTTTTTATATCAAGTTCGAGACCTTGATTATAGTAATTCTTATTATCGCCCGCGCAACCAATGTTCGTTTAAATATATAATTGTACATTCCAATACCACTTCTCCATGTAGTGTGGTGTCTGTTAAAATAATGACAGTTTGGAGATGGTTAGTTGGAACTAGAGGTCTAAATAAATGCCGTATGAGCTCCAACTGAAAAAAGTCTTACGGAATTACATTAGTTAGTATATAACTGCAAATTGTGTGTAGTGCGCGGCAGGGTGGCTCAATGTTTAGAGTTCTGGTTCGACCCGTATCTGCGGCAAATTCTGGCCAGTACGTGATGAGTTCACAATAAGGACGAAACCGGTCTACTGGATGGATTGCCTTTTCTCTTCACTATACAATTCTTAGTTTATACTGACAAATGTATGTACTTTTCGGGTCAGGTGTTTATATCATGTTCACAACCTCGATTATAGTAATCGAGGATATGTTAAAAAGTTCAGTCCGTTTTAAAAATCAAGAGAATAAATTCGATTTAGCAGATGCAGAGTTTGCTACATTACGTGAAATAAAAATTTTTCAGAGATCTATGTCATTATTTAGTGATTAGTAGTAAAAATATAGTTAATGAAGGTTTAGGGAACTATTATTCTCTTTAATGGTGACTTAAAAGAATCAGAATTCTCTGTCAAATTCTACCACGCTTTTGGAGGTATGTAAACCAGGGCAGCCCATTACAATCAATGAAGCATTGAATGAGGTAAGGCACATAAGCTTGTTTCAGGTCAATAAACTGGAGTTTGACAATTTTAACAACGCCGAAATAAGTAATTGTGGCTTATTTGAATAACATGTTGCTCATTCCTCGTCGTGCTAAAAGATGTTGCTAAATGTAGCTGAAAGTTGCTTTTCTATGCTTTGTGACTGATTAGAGAAAACAGAAAATGCTCCAAACTGGATTGAATTATTTCGTTAACTAATTACAAATTCTTAATAACTCGTAGTATGCATATTTGAATTATAGTGAAAATGTGTTTTGTCAATAGTTTATTTAATGATTACTTACGAAATAGGAGGTGCCGGCTTCATTCCAAAAGCAATGAGATATTCGTTAAATGTCACCTTGTTATCTCCATTCAAATCAAATAGTTCCATGAATTCCTTAACACAAAAAAAGTAAACAGGCAAACAGAAAATAATACCAGTTACGATCGTATGCATTTGCAATTTATTTATGCTAAAATGGAGTATGTAAATGTTATGTGCGCATTAATCTCAACATAACATGAAAATCTGCTTTTAAATAGATTTTTTCAAATAATTTACTTCATAAAGCACAAAGTGTGTCACTTAAGCGAGTATTAATTAAGATGAGAGATTATTAATAAAAAGTATTACAACAAATTTCTCGATTCTAGATCAAAGTCAATACCAATTTTAACCACTTAAACTATGATAGAACTACCGTAAATAAGATGTGTTGACGCGTCTTAGCTGTACTTTTCCGATTAAACAATGAAAACTGGCTAATGCGGATAATGAACACGGAGAAATAAAATACGTGAGTACGTTAAATTGACTAGTTTATTCCATGTTTATAAACTGGTGTAAGTCAGCAAACTTCATTTCAATGTCCAAATGGTTTATCGCAAAACCAAATAAAATGCAAATTTCTAAGACTGTTTTCAAAATAATTCAAACGTAAATTTTTCCAATCGTTGATATATATGCATATATATATATATATATATATATGTATGTATATATATATATATATATATATATGTATGTATATAATCAATTTAAACGAAATATTACATGGTGTAGAAAATACATTTCGTCAAGCGGATCAGTTATTTTCCGTATTGGTGGGCACTTATGAAGCACATGCCAGAATCTCCGCAGCTGATATATTACTATACGAATGTTCAACAATAAAGACAAGACCGATTTACTTGATGAATTCTAATTGCTAACTTTTGCAAATTTTAATTTATACAAAAGTGATACATAATAGAACCGTGCTTTAATAATCAGATTCCATATATATATATATTAAAAAGTATATTAGGAAGAAAAACAGATTAATAGCCAATGTATGTAACCAATGTATATAATGGAAAGATCGAAAAGCTTAATTTAGTAATCTCGAAATAAATGACCATTATCCACTTCGTTATTAATGTGTTTTTTCTTCCTAAATAGAAATATACTGTGTAATATTCGAGGGCAATAGAAATAATATATATTTAGAGGGAGGGAAAGGAAGAAATTGAGAGAGTGATAGAGGAAAAGAGTAACACAGCGAGAGTGTGAGACACAGAGAAAGTGTGGGATGCGAAGTTACATGTTTTTTTTGCCAAATCTCAATCAATGACCTTTACGATACGTACCTAGAAGGGAAAAGGAATATTAATTTTCCATACTGTGCACAATGACAGTTTAAACGAGTTAAACTGATCACAATACGAACAGAATGAGACTCCATCTCGTTTCTAAGCGCAAATTAAGCATAAATGGATGCACAACTCAACTAACGATTTACAACAAGTCTCTTCTTTTACGAATGAGAAACTTCCTGCTCTGCTATGCTAAAACAGCAGGTAATGTTTTAAACTACATCTAAAGAAATCAATTGTTGCGGTTGCATTAAATAATGTCGTTTATCACAATTGTGAATTTCGTTAAACCTACCGATGCTCACAAAATCAATACGCCTTTTATGTACCTTTATTTACTGTGTCATTTATCAAAGTAAAGCTGATATCCTGGATAGAATATATGTCGTGCCAAATATAATGTGATTTCTCTAGCGTAAGAATAGAAGAATGTAGGTTAATTTAGATTTTTTTCAAGGTGTCTATGTAGTGCAATATTTTGCGCCTGAATTGATAAACAGTGCATATTTTTATCTCAAAACAGATTACCTCTGGTCGACAATGATTAATTAATTAAATTTCTCCAAAATGGTAGTTATGAATAATTTATATTCAAACCATCAGATTATACTGAACGGTTCATTTATCTGGGATCTTTGCCGACACTGGACAGATGTACCTCGTTCAAGATTTCCTTTCTGCTTTCCTTAAAGCAGCCTCCATTTCAGATATGATTCCCACTCTGGAAGCACTTGTTCAGATATCAGCTACAAATCAATGGCCGCTATTTCAATTATAATGTCATCAGTCTACTGTTTGTGGAAACAACAAGTGCCTAAATTTAGCTTCTATCGCCCTGGCAGTTTCGTAGCCGACGACACTTCTCGATCCAATTTAACCCACAAACCTTTAAATAAAGGTTACGAGCTTGAAGTAAACACCATTATACAATCGGCTGAGCGCCAAGAGCAATTAAACAACAACGAAGTTAAACAATCATTGATTGCGCGGGTGGTGGTAAAAATTCTTCAAATCATGTTTGCGAGCTTGAAATAAACAATCGCATTTTTTTAAACAGTTGTTGAACAGCACAGAAAAACTATCGCCAGTCACATGCACTGACCCGTTTCGATCATCATCAGAGTACGACGACAAACTGACTAGCGAGGATCAAACCGCATTGTATATATATATATATATATATATATATATATATATATATATATATATGGAAAGCAAAGTTAGATATGCGGCTCTCACCCCTTGTAGTCTCGCATACAATGCACTTTACTGGAAATGTCAACTACTACTAGAGGTGAGAGCCGCATATCTAACTTTGCTTTCCATATACATGCAATGCGGTTTGATTTTCGCTAGTCAGTTTGACGTCGTCTTCTGATGATGATCATGGAAGTTCGAAACTGATCTAATTCTTCTTTATGCTTCTTTGATGAAATTTCGATCAATCCTTCGGGTCGTCCTTGTTATTATGATCGCCCGTGATATATGGACCGTTCATGCGGATCCCTCAGAGTTAGAATTACCTGTTTTGCTTAGTCTTCACTTGATTACACCTAGTTCTGCAGTTAGGGCACTCATCATTGTTGGCGATATAAAGACCAACCATTCAAACTATTACAATAACCAGTGATGTTTATGCACACCAGTCACACACACACACACACACTTTATTTTTAATCGAATTATTTATTAGTGTTTTCCTGCATAAAGAACACCCATTAATTAACACAGATTTCGATAATATGACTTTTTTTCTAATTATCTCCTGGGGCTCGGCTGATACTTTTAGCATTCACCTGCTTCTAATTCATCACATTAATTGTGCTGATTGTTAGTAAATTGTAGGTTTCTCTGTCACACCTCTTCCTTAGACTCATAATTATGAGCACTCGAAAGGTTTTATTCTGAACAGCACCTAGTCTATCCATGACCGTGAGGTGATGGATCCAGTTGCTACCTTAAAATGACCATTCTCCGGAGAGACACTGGTGTCTTACATATATAAATTGCTTCCAAGTCATTAGTTGTCGCCGTCCCTCACGAACAAGCTTTATATGAAGTACATCATTTCCAGAAGGCATGCGGACTCTGCCCGTTATTGTAATAGGTCTCATCCATGATATCATGTACCCTAGTGTGATGGCCTTCATTGCTAAATATTTTAGAACTTGGATTCTGCCCTCATTTGCATTGACGTGCTCGACAGACAGTCATATCGGAAAGGCAACATTTTGCGTTTGTAAATACGACAAAGACTTGGTTTAATTTGAACAACCAATGATGAATTTATGCCATGGTATCCAGACAAATCTTACTCGGAAGTAGTTTAAGTCTGCAGAATTCTGCACACAGACTGTGGTCAGATAGAGAATTAATCCAATATTCTACGTTGAAATTTTTTCGTACTACAGGTCTTCTGAAAATTCTAATTGGATTGTCATCGTTCGATTCACTAATTCTTTGACGGCCACGCGTTCACTTGGCACAAATAACGAGAAATCGTTAGCTCGCACAGAGGCTCCAAATATGTTGAACCACAATTCTGGCGTTTACACATCCAGGAGTGCAAGCATAAGCTTTATTTCTGGCAAAGAACAGGAAGAACTGGTTGATTCTAATGCAAACACAGGTAGAGATTATTTTGCTGCGACATAGGCCTGGTGGCCATTATTATGGTCACCTATTTTACATTGGTCTTTTATGCGACTTGTCTCAGGGTTCACATTAGACGTTTTAACTAGCTTTAACTAAAATTTCTATTTTTCCTGCAGTGAAGAAACTATGTTTTGACAATATACGATCAGTTCTTCTAACCAACACAAGAAGCCATAATTGTTAGACACATACAACAATAAATAAAAATATGTATAGTAGTTTACTTTTATTAGGCTCAGTCCTTTCTAAAAACAAATTCAAAATAATATTCTTTATTTATCGTTAACTTCTGAGTCTCATCTGCAGCTTATAATATCTTCCTGGTCTGTCTTCATCTTAATTCTTGCCCTTCTGGGCAAACTTTTCTTATATTCGCATTAGCCCTAAATAGAGCTGTTAGAGCTTTCTTGGCTTTAAATGTGACCACTCAACCACTCGTCACAATCTGAGGTCCTTACGAAAAATGAATCATCAACATGCAGCGCGATTATCTTTCAAAAAAGACTCAGAGAAACTTATTGTACCTACTTATTTGTTGTTTCGTGTTCAAGGATGCTGTCGACAGAGTGGGCGACGCGTGCTTAATATAAGATTCGGCTCAACAGGTTATAAATGAAGAAATAAAGAGCCGACTCAAGCACAAAGGAAATAATCTGATAGTGTGAGCGGTTCCTGGTCAGCCTTGGAAGTATAGTGCGAATCTAGTTAAGAGAGGAGTGTAACCGTGAGTACATTTCACTATGTGTGGCTAGAGCGATTAACGGAGCGTTGTTACTTCTCGGCCAACCAACTATCGACACTGCCTTAGTTCAGATATATCCACTGAGTGTTACACACAGACTTAGAGTACTAAATAAAAATATATACTTATTTTTCCATCAATACGCATGGCACAAATTTCACACACAATAATAGTTTACACCAAAAACAAATGGGAAATAATAATATTTGTTAACTTACAGCAACACACTCCGAAGATAAATTGCTGGAATTCATAATATTTGAAACTTCACTAATCGATAATTCTCCATTTCCATCTGAGTCGAATACATGAAACTTTCGAATTAGCTCATATTTTTGTGAATCTTCCATGTTTTCTGCGACTTATGTTTCAGATATTTTGTCAATTTGAAATAATCTTAATGAATATGCTTGATCGTGTTTATGATGAAAAAGTAACAAGTGTATTTGTGAGAGCAGAGCACAAAGTGAGTAATTTAATCTTACTTGACAAGTGCCGCTGGATTAAAAGAGCATACACTTTTAATTATTTGTTCTGAGACAAGGATGCGATGTTGTGCTGCAAGGTACGTGTGAATCTAACCAATCGGATTATAATTAGCAAAGCAACCTCGACTGCATAAGAATAACCTAGAAATTTCATGTGCGCGTTTTATTATTTGAAAACAAGTTCATAAGTAGCATGGCTCTAACGCGCGCACACACACACACAGACACACACATATATATATATATATATATATAAAGAGAGAGAGAAAGAGTTTGAGTAACACAAACATTGTAGAGCAGATAAAAACAAGATTATAATTTTGAAATGGTCATCTATGTATACCAAGTTATTGGCTAATTAAATCAACTAATTGAACATAGTCTCTGTTCATGGGACTTATAATTTGAAAGACAATCCATTTTTAGAGAATAATACTTTGCTCGACGAGTTGTTACCAAATTACCTGATCCTCATTTTCTCATCCGAATTGATGGAACACATGCCCAATTTTCTCCGGATAAATTTCGTAAATCATTTCCTAGTGTCTTTTTCAACCTGCAGCCCATCACACTAATTACTGACAAGTAATAAAGGAAGGAAATTTTCGTTTAAATGGCTCAATGCATCTGGCCTTGAGCATCATGTAATGCGGCTGAGCATATTATTAACTGACTAAACGTGAGAGCCGCGTATCCAATATCTCATTCCTTACACATATATTGCCACTTAATCCTCATTATTTGATTTTCCATCATGCTCTTCTAATGACCACAAAATTATTATTAGATTGAAAATTCGAATGTGAAAAGTTTAGCTGGATTCAAACCACATATTGTCTGTCAAATACGATGAAATATGGGAAAATATACAGTCTAATGAATTGATAAATCATTCATGAAGTATTGAGTCAATCAATTAATGCAAATACGTAGTAATAAGTGAGAGATATACGGATACGACTTAATGTACTTTAATTAGCAGAACAAAATAATATAGATATAATGCAACGATTTCTCTAAAAAGGTATTCTACAAACCACCATTATCCTACGCATTTCAACAGGCACGCGAGCTTATTGGCCTATTTAAACTTCAAGAGATCATTCGGACCACCAAGTTTTCCAATTTCAATTGATGTAGGCTTAAAAGAAATCTTAGAAGACGGCTCTTTTTTTAGCCTTTTTGGTAATTGATTAAGAATTAATTTTGTTTTTGAAGAAGACAAATGGTTTCCATAAAAAAAATTTTCCACCAGACATTTTTAGAGGGGTCCGAAGTGCGGACGTCAAAGTGAAGCATATCACGATTTACGATTGTCAGTTCTCGCTTTGTATTATCAGTTTGGCAAAGATCGGATTGATTCCTATTTCTAAGTACGCATTGATTTAGTCTTCGTTTCGATATCTAAAAGCTTCAACATCGTTCGTGCTAACCATAGGAAATGAGGTATGATCTAATTTTCTGTTATTTTTAGCATTGGTACCGTGTGTGTGTGTCTGATTATGAGCCTGATGATAGAACGGGAAATGCTGTTCCGAAACCTCGCCAGCCAAAGAAGATTAGATCGTACTTCATTTCCAGTGGTTAGTTTGACTGATGTTGAAGCTTTCGGAGGTCGTATCAGTACGCAGCCACAACGAAGACAAACTCAATCTGTACTGGGAAATTGGGATCAATCGCAAATTTTCGAAACTTATGCTGCAAAGCGACAACTCACGATCACAATTTTTCCACCATAGGTGGGGTAATCGCCGACAGTCCAAACATAGCTCCAGCTCCATGTTTCTTCTTTATCGGTTTCACATACACATCTGTTCATCGATTTAGGTGGAATGCACTTATAAATTAACACAGTCACCAAAACCATAAGTACTGCAGTGATATGAACCGCAGTATGCTAGCATATACGATGCAGGAAACAGGACTAAGATATTTTACTAGGCATCGTTTTTAAACTTCTATATCAAGACCGCAACCTTGATTATATTAATTGTTATCACCGCCCCAGCAACCAATGTTCGTTCAAGATTCTATCCTGCTTAACAAACCTTTCAACACTGGATTCCTAGTTGCGGTTGCGTATTCTAAGAGCTGCCTTATCCAAATGATAAACATTTGTAGTAGTTCATCATTCGATAATGTGTTTCACCTTATAAATGCCAACCTCAATATGTTTCACATCAGTAGGTGTACACGGAATGTTTGGGACAAGATCGTTGACTTTTTTTAAGTTTGATCATTTAAGCATCACTAGTAACAGTATTGTAAAAGAAATTAATTCTGTCGTATGACCGACTTGTAACGCCTTTTGTTGTACATTGTATGGTTCTGTTATTTATTACTTTTTACCAACTTTTTTGTGCGAACCAATTAATAGCACTCATAGGGCGGTAATATCTTGACTCCTTCACATTTCTAGGTGCATAGTTTATGTTTTCTATTGAACGATGGGTTCTCATTTGTCTCTGCATTCTGAAGCCATCCACAATTAGTCTTTTGAAATTGTTCGTGCATCAATCTTTCCGATATTTTCCAACTTTTCGGGATTTCAATTCCGGTCCCATATTCATGGATGACACAATACTCACAGGAAACAAACTTGTGTTAAATGTGGTACCCTCAATCAAGACAAATCTATTTATATTTATTTTACTTCCTAAAGTTTTCTTTTTTTACCCTAATATCCTTTCTTAATACCTACTCAATTATACTCACGTGTATACACGAAAATATCCACATTCCCCCTTATGCACACAACAACCAATGCACACATAAGTTTATTCTAAACTAAAGTGACATTTATAGAATAAATATAAGCAAACCATATGGATTGACATACACATACTTACATTTCTCTACGCGTAGAAGTTAAACCAATTATTTAATTTTAATCATATCGGAGTAATCCTCAAATTCCTGGGTTACCTAATCTCATTCCGTGTGCAATATTTTATAGAGTCAGAGAGGTTAATAAAACTGCTGAAAGAATTTAGTATTATTCTATCATTTGAACAAGACCTAATACAGAACCTATACTAACGTATGGTATATCAACTAAATAAACCTCTTTTTATATACATATCCTATTTAAATTTAATTTTTCATTTGAATATCTGTGTATAAACTATATACATATTTATATTTATATAAAATTACATGTAAGAATCAAGGTGGGTTCAAAAGATTCATTTACTTATTTATATTTATTTATACCCACAACTTATATATAAATATCCATTTATATATACAAGTCTACACACCATATCTTATGCATATATAGATAATCACATAAAAAACCATGTATTTTCTTCTCACATATTTTATTATCATATATACATCCATCATTTTATATACAAATATATATATATATATATATATATCATATATAATATGCTTATCATATAAGCAACAATGTGAATCCCTCATGAATAAATTATATCAATTGAAACACATTTGTTAATATTTAAATACCAATTTATATATTTATGGGTATATATACGAGTATATATACATACATATATAAGACAAACATGGGTTCGTTGAACTTTAAGCACCTACTATTCACACCGAGTATATAATATCTCTACTCTCTCTCTTTCTTTATATATATATATATATATATATATATATATATATATACATTTTATATGAATACATAAATATCCATACATATACACGTCTACACACCATATATATTATTTATATCTAAATCAACATATAAGCAACCATGTGAGTTCCTCTCACATCTTATATAAGAATCTAAATATATATATATATATATATATATATATATATATATATACGTGCACACACCATATATATTGTGCATATATAAATATATGGACGGATAATATTATCCCATTATACAAGATCTGGGAGGAACTCACATGGTTGCTTGTATGTTTGTTTAAATATGCATAATATGTACATGGTGTAGAAACAAATGCGTGAATGTTTCTATAAATTCAAATAAATGTATCAAATAAGGTGTGTAGAATTATTCATTTATGGATATTTATATGTAAGAAGTAAGTATAAATAAAAAAAAGTTGACAATAAATGAATAAATATTTATCGTTGGAACACCTTATTGCTTATTTGTAATTTTATATAAGCATAGATATTTAAATGGAAAATTAAATTTATACAGATTGTGAGAATAAATGAATGTGTGATTGGTTGATTCACCATTCTTTATTGCAGGCTCCATATTCGGTCTTATCCAAATGTTACAGTAATACTATATTCTTTCAACAACTTTTACTAATCCCACCCTCTCTATAACCTATTGCACACAGGACCAGATGAGGCACATCGGGAATCGAGGATTAATGTAATATAATTAAAATGAAAATTTTGTTGATCCTCCTACGCGTCAGAAAAATTATAAAATAAATTGAGACATCGCAGATAGGTGTTTATGTCAGTAAATATGGTTCGCCTTATGCCCATTTCATAAATGTCAATAAAAATTAGAGTACATTTATGTGTGTATAGATTGTTGTGTGTGGGGAGATGTGGATATTTTCGCGGATACATGTGAGTATAGGAGAAAGGGTATTATAACCAGATATTGGGGCGGACAAAAAATAAATATATCTGTCTTGAATGAGGATTACACATTTGCAACAATTTTCTTCAAATCAAGTTTGCGAGCTTGAATTAAACACCAATCCCATTGTATTTAACCAGTCATCGAACATAGCACAATGATCGTTTATATAATTAAACGAACATTGGTTGCGCGGGCGATGATAACAGTTATTACAATCAAGGTTGCGATCTTGATATAAGCCCCTGACCCATTTATTACTTATATACGTAAGTGTAAATTAAGAATTGTGTAGTGTAGAAAGGGCAATTCACCCAGTAGATCGGTTTCGCCCTTATTGGGAACTCATCACGTAGCGGCCTGAATTTTCGGCGGAAAGGGCTCGAACCTGGACACGTCTTCTTTGAAATCTGGTATTCTAACCAATGAGCCACGCGGTCTACTGGATGAATTGCCTTTTCTACACTATACAATTCTTAGTTTATACTGACATATGAAAGTAATTAATGGGCCAGGTGCTTATATCACGATCGATACCTTGATTATAATAATTTTTCTCATCGCCCGCTAAACCAATGTACATTTAATTATATAAATGTTCATTTCAATAAAATTCCCCATGTAGTATGGTGTCTGTTCAGTAATGAAAGATTGGCGATGATTAGTTGGAACTTTGGGTCTAAATGGATGCCATATGAGCTCTACTTAAAGTAAAAATATACTAACTATGTTACATTAGATAATTTTATAACTGAAAACTGTGTGTAATGTAGTGTGCGCCGGGGTGGTTCAGTGGTTAGAGCACCAGATTCCGAAACAGACGTGACCATGTTCCAGCCCTGTCCGCGGTAAATTCTGGGCAGTACATGATCAGTTCCCAATAAAGAGTAACCGGTCTACTGGATGAATTGAGTTTATACTGACATATGTAAATCATTAATGGTTCAGGTGCTTATATCAAGATCGCAACATTGATTATAATAACATAGCAAAACTATCGCCAGTCGTGCTACTGGTGGTAGTTTTGCTGTGTTGTTCATCGACTGGTTAAATACAATGGGTTTGGTGTTTACTGCATGATCGCAAACTTGATTTAAAGAATTGTTACCACCATCCGAGTAAACATAGATTATTTATCTGTATTACCTATTATACATAAGTGGTTTTTTCTGTAAGTATGGTGTCAACCCTGAAAATGAGACCGCAAATGAAATCCCGAAAATTTGGTTCACCAACAATTTCATAATTCTAATTGTGGACGGCATCAGAGTGACAGGACATTTGATAAGACATCAGTCAAGTCTGAACACAGTCTGTGAACTGGAACATGTAAAGGAACCAAGAATTTACCGACCCATGAGTGCTATCAATTATTTCGCAAGAGAAAGTTGCGAATTAAAATTCAAAGAGAACAACATTATGCAAAGAAGTTTTGCATTCAAGGATCAGTCATTAGTTAGCTGATCGCCTTCATAATACCTTCAAAATATATAGAGTCAAAAGCATTTGAGATACCAATCAGGACTATTAGCGCGTGCATACACTTTTCATATTTCAACATGGATTGAATATTCGTATTCCGGAATACTTCTTTCGTAATACCATGGTATCATGAATCAAAGACTGTCAGCAATACGGAGTACAAATAATCTAGCATTAATTTTTCAATTATTGTGAAAATTAAAGAGACAGATGAGATTGGCCTACAATCATTAGCCATATTTGGCCTGCTAACTGTAGGCTTGAATAATATTGTTTGAATATTATATGGTATTATACTATAATTCTGCTTTCTGGCTAAAATGAAGGGGTATACATAAAGGCAAAAAGGCTATTAATATTGGGGATAAATCGAATTTTCGAGATGATCCTTTTGCTATTTAAATGTTGTTGCTTTTTAAATTAATTTTATTAATGTGCCAGTCATCAATCGGATATAACAAAATATTGGTTACGATCGTATACCTTTGCAATAAAATTATAAATGTTAACATATCTATGCCAAAATTGAGAATTTCAGAATAACATGTAAGCCTGCTACAAAAAGAGTTGTGAGATTATTTATTTCATAATGCACAGTATACTCCACTTAAACGAGTCTTACAATAGTAAGTATGTATTAGGTGTTGCGAACCTAGTAATATATTATTTCAATTATGACCTAAAGGGTAAACCAGATAGCATGAACTGAAATTATAATCTCGCGCCCCTATATATATATATTGGTGATGAATGTGGGAAAATAGAGCGATATAATCTCCTAGAGGAATGTGTAAAACTGTGGTAGTGAATTTAACATCGCATAAAAACTTAAAAATGCGACTTCAACGCTAACTCACTCTATATAATATATACCGAGTCTGTAAAGGATACCAATACTGGCTATTGTGTCAGTACCCGATACACCATTATAGTACTGAAAAGGTACCTGGTACCAACACTATGGTTGCCGAGTCGGTACATGGTACCAACATGATGGATATCAATGTATGCTATAGTTCACCAAAATTGCGAATTACAAATATTTCTGAACACCTGATACTCAAGTAAATCCATACACTCTGGCCTTGATCGATACCAGTTATCACATTTCGCGGTAAGCATGACATCATTCAATTCACTATATAAAAGTTAAATAATGTTTGTTGCGGAGATCTAATATATATGCAAGTATGTATTAGGTGTTGCGAACCTAGCAACAAATTAGTTCAGTTGTGACCAGAAGGATAAAACAAAGACAGTATGAACGGTAACTCATTAGTAGGAGCCGGTATTAAGCCCATTAACTACTATATATTTTGGTGAGGAATGTGGGATAATAGGACGGTTCAATCTCCTAGATGACTATGTAAACCTATAGTGTGATAGCTGATATCGGTCAAGGGCGGAGTGTATGGATTTTATGGAGTAACAGGTGTTCAGAAATAGTTATAATTCTCAATTTCGGTGAACTATAGCATACAGTTTAAAGAACTATAGCATACATTGATATCCATCATGTTGGTACCATAGTGTTAGTACCATGTACCTTTTCGGTACTATAATGTTGGTATCGGATACTGACACAATAGCCATAGTGTTAGTATCCTTTACAGACTCGGTATATATTTTATATAGAGTGAGTCAGCGTGGAAGTCGCAATTTCGCAACTTTATATAATGTTAGCTTCACCACTGCAGGTTTACACATTCGTCTAGGAGATTGTACCATCCTATTATTCCACAGTCTTCACCAAAATATAAAGTGGTTAAAGAGCGTAATACCGGCTCCTACTGATGAATCGCCATTAAGCACGAAACGAATGTGCACGAGATTATACATTCCGTTCATGCTGTCTTTGATTTATCCATCTGGTCACAACTGAACTAATTTCTTACTCGGTTCGCAACACCTAATACTCACTTGCATATATATGTTCTCCGCAACAAACTGTATTTAACTTTTATATATCAAATTAGCAACCGAACATTAGTAAAAATACATTATAAATAACATGCAAATTTTAAATAAACGCCAGTACCCGTTTAACCAGTTGAAAAGAATTCAATTAACGTTTTATGATTAATGTACTGAGCGTTATTACATTTCTGGAAATGGTACGGAAAATGAGGTATCGAAAGATCATTTCACCAAGATTACATTGATTATCATTTCAAGTGGTTAATTCTGAGGGTGTGTTTAAGCTTTCAGAGTAACGGGATAAATCAGCACACAGCCATCAGGAAGACAGACTTGACGCGTACTTTGAACTGAAGATCATTCGGATCATTGCGGAACTATGAGTTCAAGTCTAGAAACCACGAAATAAAATCGTAGATATGCTAAATTTCTCATGTAGATGTTCTCCGTCCTTATTAGGATCTCTACACTTAATGTCCAGAATTTGCCGCGGACAGGGCTTTTACCCGATTACGTTCGCTTCTGAGTCAGTGTATCTAACCACTGAGCCGCACTGTCGATGTTGATTAAATACCAAGCTCATTATATGTACAATTGTCAATATGAATTAAATATCGTATAATGTCGAAAAGGCAAGGTAGCTCAGAGATTAGAATCACAGATTACGAAGCAGACGTACTTAGGTTCGAGTCCTGTCCGCGTGAAATGTTCCCAATTAGGACAAAACCAGTCCACTTGGTGAATTCATTTTTCAAAATTTTTACTGAAAAATTTATACTTAATGTGATTGGTCTTCATATTAAGATCGTACCTTTGATTAAAATAATTGTTATAATCACTTGCGCAACCAATGATCGTTTAGTTAAAGCTAATATTTGCTTGTCGGCGCTTAATGAAATCATATTGAATATAGAGCAACATGGGCTAGTTTGCATGGCCAACTCAAATCTTCCGTTGAACAAGCTTCAGATATTTTGCAGACGGCATCTGTTGCCAAGTGTACATGAATAGAATCTAAGGTAATAAATTGATTTTATGATTATCTTATTTCGATTATAGTTGTTTCGCGCCAAAATAGTTTCCTAAATCCAGTCTATTGAGGCCCAAAGTTTACGGATTTGCTCGAAGTCACATATCTATTCTATATATTATATTTGCTGGAGAAAAAAACCCTGAAAATTGTGATTCCGTAATCGAATGAGCAGCTCAAAATAATGTAATTTATCTCGCCAGAGGCGATAGCACTTTTATCGTCCGGTGTTCTCGTTTGGGCGTCGTAATTGTCTGAGAGTGATAAGTTGCAACCCGAGAATACATAATGTCAAGATTCTAGTTCCATCGGTTAAACTCTGTTGATACGCACTGTGCACCATTGAGAGTAACAGTAAGTTTTGGAGTAACACATCGTCTAATCCAGTGCTCATCGAGGAACTTTATAATTTTCTCTGTTGAGGAATAGTACAATGGTGAATTATTTTCACATTAGGTAAACTTACCGATGTAGCTACGAATAACTTTGGACATGCCAGACCAGTAAAGTGGCGACTGCAACGTCCATATGAGGCACCCAGCGCTGGAATAATTCAGCGTTTCATGCCAAAAAGCCACTTGATTTGTTTACATGTAATCTGACACAAACCATCGTACATTTTCTAATTCTCTCCGCACTAGAAGCCCATTTTGCGATGTCAAATCTTAATATGATGATGGCAGCGGTGTGCAGTTTTTATCTGCCTGCTTATTTCTTGGAATGTCGATTCCTCACCTTGTTTTTCTGCGACCTTGATATGTGACGTTACACGAACCATAAAAAATACGCTTGGTGCATCGAATTCAGTATTCTCGATATCGGCATGATGAGATATCTTTAAACAATCATTGATTTTGCGGGTGGTGGTAACAGTTCTTTAATGCAAGTTTGCAACCTTGAAGTAAACACCAATCCCAATGTATTTAACAAATCGTCGAACAAAGTAGTGGCGGTTATTTTGCTATGTTGTTCGATGTCTAGTTAAATACAAAGGGATTGGTGTTTACTGCAAGCACGCAAACTGGATTTAAAGAATGATCAGATATCGTTGCATACTATACCTAAAGCTCTGTAACAGCTTGATGTATTCGTTTATGTTCAAAAACTAGTGACCGGCAATTCACAAGTGTTTGTGGTCACTGACAACGTGTTTATGCCTACTGTTGACAAAATATCCAAACCCGATGTATATATAGTAGTTCTTCTTCCGTGATGGCAAAGTTTTGCTCGGCTTTCTCGAGAGTTAATTTACATAATGTTCCGGACGTACATTGCCTTTTAATACAGGTCTTATGCTTACGCTGAAGATGTCTGTCTTGCGCGTCCGCGCAAACATTCTCTTGAATTCATATTGGCCGTAAATAGAGCTATTGGAGCGTTCTATTCTTCGAAAGTGGCCACTGAAAAACCCGCCGCGAGCTGCGCTAATTATGAAAAACGGACTATCATCATTCAGCGATAATATCTTTCAAACAAATAAATCAGAGCAACTTATTAAATACACATTGTTGCGGAGAACTTATATATATATATATATATGCAATTATGAATTAGGTGTTGCTAACCTAGTAACAAATTAGTTCAGTTGTGACCTGAAGGCTAAACCAAAGACAGCATGAACGGAAAGAATAATCTCATGCACACGCGTTTCCTGCTTACTTAATGTAGGAAATTATCTGATTACTCGTTGACCTAGTTCGCTGTTACCGGAGTATGTGGAGCGTGCTTAATAGCAGAATCCACTCAATTTGTTTTTAAATGAAGTAATAACGAGCCAAGTCAGACAGACAGGAGTTCATCTAATATTGTGGGCGGACACTGGATCGCCTTGAAAGTAAATTGCGAACGTGTTTTACGGATGGGCAAAAAATCGGTACAATTTAATTAGCGTGATCAGTGCGATTAACGGAGTGTTAATGCATCTCGTCCAACTTACTCTTATCACAGGCTTTGTCTGGTTGTGTTTACTGAGCGTTACACACATAGTTCAGGCTTTAAATACAAGTGAATGATTATGCTCAAAATAATATGCATTAAACAAATTACATACACAGACAAAAGCGCACTATATCATCCAATTTACAAACCAACTATGAAATAATAATCTACGTTGACTTACTTTAACGCAGTCCGAAGGTAAATTAGTGGCTTTCATGATACGTGATACCTCATCAAGCGATAATTCTCCATCTCCATCTTTGTCTATTAGATGAAACTTTCGAACTAATTCCATTTTCTGCGAATCGTTCATGTTTGCTAGGAATGATTATTGAAAGTGTCAGCAATTTATAATGGCGATGATCAATATGTCTGATAGTATTTCTATTTGAAGCGTAACCATTGTGTTTGCAAAAACAGAGAAAAAAGCGACTTTCTATAGTGCTAATGGATCAATTAAGCATACGTGTCACCACACATTTAATTATTTGTTTTACTAGAATGATGCTAAGCTCAGCTGCAAGGTACACGTGACTCAAATTGATCAAATAAAATCTATCAAATATACTCGACTGCATAATAACAACCTAGACTTTGGATGTGTGTAAAAGTTATTTTGTCTTTGTTTCGGAGACGATATATATATATATATATATATATATATATATATATATATATATATATATATATATACATATATATATATGCAATTGTACATTAGATTCGCGTACTTAGTAAGAAATTGTTAAAATTGGACTAAAAGGACACACCAAAGTTCGCATGAACGAAAGGTATAACCCATATATACATACGCATCGTGTATTTTAGCTACTAGACATGATTTCAAACAGATTTGCCAATCAATAATATGATATTTTTAAGACTGACTGTGGATATTGGTCGACAACCATCCCTGTTATTATAATCAAGTTTGCGATCGTGATATAAGCACTTGACCCATTAATTACTTACATTTGTCAGTATAAACTAAGAATTGTATAGTGTAGAAAAGGCAATTCATCCAGTAGACCGGTTTCGTCCTTATTGGGAACTCATCATGTACTGGCTATGTTACTGGTCGCAGCGAATTCCGGCCAGTACGTGATGAGTTCCCAATATGGACGAAACCGGTCTACTGGATGAGTTGCCTTTTCTACACTATAAAATTCTTGGTTTATACTACCACACATGTAAGTAATTAATGTGTCAGTTGATTATTCCAAAATCGCAAACTTGATTATAATAAATGGGATGGTTGTCGACTAATATCCATAGTCAGTCTTAACAAAATCAAAATATTGATTGGCGAATCTGTTTGAAATTATGTCTAGAGATGGCATTATAAGTAACACAGAATAGCTAATCACTGGACACTATTATGTACAAAGTTCTTATTAACAGAAATAAACGAATTCTGTACAAATTGTAATATGAAACTAGCTCCATTAAACTAGCAAAAATACTAAATTACGATTAACTTATATGTGGCCTTATAATCAGAAAGCTTGGTATTCTTAATTTTTGTAAAGAGTGATGAAGCCATTTACTGGTTCGCTATATATTATGTCAATCGGGTTGGTTTTGAAGTGGCATTATTAAAGAATTAAAAGTAACTTGACTTACCTAATGATAACATTTTCAGTCCTATTACTTTAATCAAAGTGATGATAAGGATATAAACACCTGATCCATTAGGTATACACGTTTGCCAGTATAAATTATTTATTGCATAGTGTAGAAAAGGCATTTAATCCAATAGACCGGTTTCGACCTTATTGGCAACTCATCACGTACTCTACAGAATTTGCCGCGGACAGGGCTCGAACCTTAGGACGTCTGCTTCGGAATCTAGTTCTCCATTCATTGAGCCACCCTGTCGCACACTACACAGGATTTTCAGCTATATACTAAAGAATATTTTTACTTGATTGTCGGATTGCGTACCGAATTGTTTGAATCCACTGTTATTATGATTTCACCAAATATTTCGATCCCCGGATATGGAGATCTTTTTCAATGGCCAGCACATCACACACTAAGTTGACAATCAATAAGTCAAGTGAAGAAATTTTGGTATAAATTGACCCATTTATACTTAGTTTTTAGTTTAAACTAATATTTCCACTTGACTTATTGATTGTCAACTTAGTGTGGGATGTGCTTGCCGTTGAAAAAGATCTCCATACCCGGGGATCGAAGTATTCGGCGAAATCATGATGACAGTGGATAGAAACAATACGGTACGCAATCCGAAAATCAGGTAAATAATCTACTCCCTGTCGCGCAATATGTTTCTTTTAAAGCTTATATACTAAATAACGTTTCTTGTTTAACCTTTTCTTTATGTGAAGTATATATGGCATTATTTTAGTCCTGAAATTCGTACAAACCATCCCCAATTTGTCATTATGGAACAGACGCTACACTTTGGAATTTTAGTACTAAAGAGGTGCCACATAAAGGATAGGCTAACCAAAAAACATAAGTTATTATATAGCTGAAAATTCTGTGTAGTATGCGGCGTGGAGGCTTAGTAGATAGAGAAATAGATTCCGAATCAGACGTACTCAGGTTTGAGCCCTGTCCTTTGCAAAATCTGTACAGTACGTGATGAGTTCCCAATAAGATCGAAATCGATCTGCTGGATGAATTGCTTTTTCTACACAATAAAAAAATTAGTTTATACTGACAAACATGTGTACCTAATGGATTAGGTGCTTATATCAAAATCGCAACCTTGTTTAAAGTAATTGTCATCATCGCCCGCGTAACCAATGTTCATTTATTTTTTGGTGCTAATTAAAATATCTGTTCTCAATTACGCATTATCCAATACATAAATGCATATTAAGTAGTTCCCAGCAATCAAGATTTTGTAAATATTGTATGTTTATTTCATGATGTCTGGCAAGCACGAAAATGTGATAAATATAAAGAGTTGGTTTCCAAATCCCTTTTCCGAAGACTTAATATAAATTTAAATCTATCACTGTATGAATACATAAACATAGTAAACATTGTTTAAATCAATGTTGCGATCTCAAATTAAACACCAGTCCTGTTATATGCACATTTGTCAGCATAATCTAAGCATTGTTTAATGTAGGATATTGCACCGCCCATCATTTCCAAATTACTTTACCAAATACATATTGAGCATAAGGCGTAGTACCGGCTTCTACTTTTGAGCTGTCAAAAATCTGGAAACGCATTATTACATTTGATTACACGTTTCCTTCATGCTAACTTTGGCATAATATCTTGACAAAATTGGAATAGTTTGTTACTTGGTACGCAATGCCTATTACGATTTTGCATACAAAATAATTCTCGGCAATCAAGAATATCTAAATATTGCAGGTTTAAGTTAATGATATAATGATTATCTCTAAATGTTCTAACTGATGCCAAAGTTTGAGACTTCGTCGGAGTAGCCGATATTCAAAATTGTTGCTATAATCAGTTTTGATTAATTTCAGCATATGTCAATAATCTAAAAACTCTGTGTGTAATAAATATGGCGAGGCGGCTTTCATGTCATATTACTAAAGACAATACAATAATTTTACAAAATTATTCATTCAATATGCACATGAACAGAACATTGCACCGTACAACAATTTCGCAAAACTTGAAAAAATAAGTGATGGCTTTACAAGCAGTGACGGATCCTGCTAATATGTTGCCAGTATACTCAAAATGCATGTGCCCATGAAATTGCACCTTTCATTCAAGCTGAATTTGGCATAGCCTTCTTGTACTAATTAAGCCAGTTGGTTATTATGTATACATTATATGAAACATAATTGTATATATATATATATATATATATATATATATATATATATATGCATACATACATATAAGGTTTCAAAAACAAAAAAAATATGTGAATATATATGAGTATGATATATTTAGTCGTGTTTTGTTATTGTGCAATTGATGTCCCATTTGCTATCTGTGTTTAGTTTTCAATTTTCTTCCTATTTACACAAATTTAAAGTAGTGGTGTTAAAAACGTGATGACGGAAATATAACAGATTCAAAAGAAGGACATCAATAATACCGAGAGAACACACGAATATCTCACAACCTAACAAGCGATATTCAATTATTCGTTCACGTTGTAGCAAACGAATGTTATTTACAAAACAGATTTCTCATAAAGCACAACATGCAGAAGCAGAAATATGTGCATTCATACAGACGCACCAGCACAGAAACCCAAAATTCACTAGTTACTATTAAATATACTACTAGAAGTGAGATCCGCATATATAATTTTGCTTTACATATATATATAAATCGACTATGGTTAGATCCTCGCGTGTCAGTTTGCCGCCGTGTTCTGATGATGATCCTGGAAAGTCGAAACGCGTCAGTACGTGTGACTGGCGGTAGTTTTGCCATGTTGTTCGATGACTGATTAAATACAATGAGGTTTGTGTTTTCTTCAAGCTCGCAATCTTTGTTTAAAGAATTATTACCATCATCCGCGCAAGCAATGATTGTTTAGTTGTATTACCTACATATATGTGGCGAAAGTCGCAAAAATTTGATGTTCATGACTGCATAGAAATTGTGCCGCCGACGTCTCCAATCAAGTACTATGTATGCTAGACTATTATAGGTGAGAACCGCATATCTAATTTTGCTTTCCATATATATATGGATTGCGGTTTCATCCTCGCTAGTCAGTTTGCCGTCGTACACTGATGATGATCATTAGAGGTCAAAAAGCGTCAGTGCGTTTGATTGACGGTAGTCTAGTTATATTGTTCGACGACTGGATAAATACAATGGAGTTGGTGTTTACTCCAAATTCGCAAACTTGAATTGAAAAATTGTTACGACCACCCGCGCCATCCAATATTGTTTAATTATATTATCCACATGTATGTGGTGAAAGCCGCAAAATGTTGATGTTTGTGACTGCATAGAAATTGGCAGCGTAAATCTGCCGTCAAGTACAATGTATGCGAGACGTCTATAAGTGAGAGCGGCATATCTAATTTTGCTTTCCATATATATGGTTTTTGTTTTGATCCTCGCTAGACAGTTTGTCGTCATACTCTGATGATGATCGTGGAAGTTCGAAACGCGTCAGTGCATGAGACTTACGGTAGTTTTGCTATGTTGTTCGACGACTGACTAAATACAATGGGATTGGTGTGTATTTCAAGCTCGCAAACTTGATTTAAAGAATTGATACCACCACCCGCGCAATCATTGATTTTTTAATTGGAATACATACATGTATGAGGCGAAAGCCCCAGAAAGGTTATGTTCGTGACTGCATGGAAATTGTGCAACCGAAATCTGCCATCAAGTGCAATATATGTGAAACTACTAGAAGTAAGGTTTGCATATTTACTTTTGCTTTCCATATATATGGAATGCGGTTTGGTACTAGTTGGTCAGTTTGCAGTCGTACTCTGCTAATGATCGTGGAAAGTCAGAACACATCAGTACGTGTGACTGACTGTAGTTTTGCTATTT
The DNA here is from genome assembly GCA_029291075.1 of Eudiplozoon nipponicum. NCBI lineage: Eukaryota > Metazoa > Platyhelminthes > Monogenea > Mazocraeidea > Diplozoidae > Eudiplozoon > Eudiplozoon nipponicum. Next base: position 21,640 of record JAQBSW010001981.1, on the reverse strand, counting down.
TGTTCGACGACTGGTTAAATACAATGGGATTGGAATTTACTTCAAGCACGCGAAATTTATTTAAATAAAGTGTGCGTACATGTTTGGGTTTTATAAGTAGCGTTGACGTGTAATTATTATCACAATGATGGTGATAATAATAATAGTGATGATAATGGTGATGATGATAATAATTATGATAGTAGTGGTGATGTTGATGTTGCTGTTTTTGATGATGATGATGATGATGATGATGATGATGATGATGATAATAATGATGTTTTTTATGCATGTACTTGCCATGTGCATGAGTTAGTTACTTATCAAAAGGTATGTATGCATAAGCGTATTTGTTTACTATATTTGTTTGTGTGTGTATGTGAGTACATATGGGATTCATGCGTATTTCTGAATTTCAACTTACTTGTCTTTCAAGTCGTATCGCTCATTTTTTGATCTACTTTGCAAGACCGTAAAGTTAAATCATACGCCAATAAGACGGTGCAATCATTTCTCCTGCCAAACTTGGTGATACTCCGCATTTGAACTTTTTGCGTGCCAGATGCATTCTGAGTTACTTGATTTAAATCGAATAGCATATAATGGTCGAACAAGACAACCAATAAATCAACGTCTGTCAAACCTACTCGATAAGAAAACGCAAGCATTGTTACTGAAAAAATGGAATTTAAAGGAGCAGTTAAGCATTTTAGAGACAATGGTTATGCGAAGAGCGTATACTTTATTTGTTCTGTGTAGAATTTTTCAAGGATTATTTTGCAAACGCGTGTGAAACGCAGACGTAAAGATGAGTGAGCCATATGAAAAGGTATGTCAGAATTAATGCATTTATTATCTATTTTCCTTCTTTTTTAATTTGGTTTCAAAATTGGTTTTATAACGTCAATCTAGCCCGTATTTTGTTTTCATGTTCTGTGGCCTAATTGTGCTTTATTTTGTGCTCTTTTACTACATTATTTCAATATTCAAAATAAGCAGTGGAATTTTTATCGAAGCTAAATCTTCTTGTTTCTATTAAGTAAGAATTTTTATGCTTATTTGATATTCGTTTAAATCAATTTTGGTTAAAATCGTTAAACAAGAATTTGAGCAATTATGATACTTGGAATCAAACGCATCCTACCTAATCTCGTCTGCATTACTACAGTTGATATCAACTGAATAACTATTCTTTAAATCAAGTTTGCGAGCTTGAAGTAAACACCAATCCCATTGTATTTAACCAGTCGTAGAACAACATAACAAAACTACCGCCAGCCGCAACGCACTGACGCGTTTCGACCTTCCATGATCATCATCAGAGTACGACGGCAAACTGACTATCGAGTATCAAACCGCATTGAATATATATGGAAATCAAATTTAGATATGCGGCTCTCACCTCTGGCAGTCTCGAATAACTATTTCTTGCGTGTATATTAATGAAATAATTTTTCCAGGTAGTAACAGAAAACGCAAATTAGTTGCTTAAGCAATCATTAATTGCATTTGGATAGAAATGCAAATTTTAAGCATTCTAATTGTATTTGTTATAAATAAGAAAAGTTTGATCGAATGTAATTTTTCACCGATGCTTCCGAAAATGTGTTTAGCAACGCTCGAAATATTAACCGGCCTAGTAGTAGATATTCGAGCTTATTATAAATAGTTTTCCCTTTTTGTGAACGTAAAACTAAATAACGTTTGATACAAGGTAATACTCGCATTTTCTTTTTATAATTGCTTGTAATTTGTCATAAATTTCAAACCAAAATTTATAGACAAGATTCAGTCTCATTAACAGAAAAGACTGTAAATAAGATCAAAATTCCAACTTTTTAAAATAAATTATCATAACTAATGTAGGTATGACACGTGCGTGTTTTGTCTTATTAACATAATATTAGCACAACAGATTTAGTCCTTTTATAAAATTAAACGAACATTGGTTGCGCGGGCGGTGATAACAATTAATATAATCAAGATTACGGTCTTGATATAAGCGCCTGACCCATTAATTACATACATATGTCAGTATAGACTAATAATTGTATGTTCTGTACTATGTAATTATTAGTTAATACTGACATATGTAAGTAATTAATGAGTCAGGTGCTTATATCAATATTTAGTCCATGTCAACTTGTAAAAAATATCGATTATGCTTTCTTTCGGGCACTAGGCAGCAAATATGCTGCAATATATAAGGAACATGCGTTAGTCTGGTTAGAAAGTCATTAACCTTTTTGAATCAGTTTTCTTAATTACAGCTAAAAACCAACTATTCGTGCTCTTTTATATACTTTTGAACACCGAGAACCATTATATGTATCTTGTTTCATTTACTGATAATGTTCATAGCTATTCATCATATATAAGTAACACAAATTACTGGATTTTAGTTTAAAAATAAATTCAAAATGTCAGAATAGCAATTTCAATCAAACTTGACAACTGATTGATTTTTTTTAAATCACGGTATCTTTCTTGATACAAGCATCTCACTGATTATGTACATACATTTGTCAGTATAAACTGAGAATTGTATAGTGTGGAAAAATAAATTCACCCAGTAGACCGGTTTCGTCCATTTTGGAAAATCGTTAGTGCTATTCATAATTTTCTGCGGACGCGGCTCGAACCTGGACCCATCTGCTTCGGAATCTGGTACCCTAACCACTGATCCACCCTCCGCACACCGCCCTGAACAGTATAAACATATATATATATATATATATATATATATATATATATATAAGATGTCATTATGATCTATGAATTCCACATTCAAAGAAATTAAATTTATCAACTAAATCGGATCCGCTTTATTAAACAATCATCAGGTAATCATTAATATTTACACAGCCGGAATATTGACCAGGGTACATTTGTTTTTGAATCTTTCGATTCATCTACTACATTGTAAATTTTGCCGCATTTTTCTTCTGTGTGGCAATTGATAGCACTCGTAAGTCGTTAAATTCTAGAAACCTTTACATTTCCAGATGCACCGATTATTGACCTTGATTGATGGGTTCTCACTTGTCCGGAAAAGCAAATAAAAAAATAGAGACATCATGGATAGGCGTGTATGTCAATCCAGAGGATTTGCTTATAGTTATGCTATAAATGTCACTTTAGTAGAGTACACATATGTGTATACAGGTTGTTGTTTGCAGGGGGAGGGTGACATGAATAAGTTTGTGTACACATTTTAGTATACGAGAATAGGTATGACGACAGGATACTAGGGCAGAACATAAAAAATACTTTAGGAATTAAAATAAATATAAATAGATCTGTCGTGAATGAGGGTACCACGTTTACCACAAGTTTTTTTCCGGTACGTATAGTGTCAACCCTGAAGATGGGACTAGAAATGAAGTCACGAAAGGTCGGTAAAAATGAGTGTAAAATCTTGTTTCACAGTCATTTTCAGACAAGCAGCTGGTGGAGGGCTTCAAGCGAATGACAACCCATCAATCAAGGCCAATAATCGGTGCATCTGGACATGTAAAGGATTCAAGATCTAACCGACCTACGAGTGCTATCAATTGTCCCGCAGATGAAAAATGCGGCAAAATTTGCATCTACTACATAACCTGAAGATAATTATCCGTTATATATAACCTTATCTATTGTGGTTATTTTACCCTTCGAAATGGATCCTCCTGAAGTAAACACTAACCAAAATAATAGTAATTAATATATTGTGGAAAATTGAACGCATTAATAGGCTTAAGTGGCGTAGTGGATAAGGTGCAAGATTCTTCATCAAATGACCTCTGATATAAAATTTGACGGCGGAAATTCTTAAACATTACCTGATGAGGCAAATACGGTAGATGAAGGTCTATTTGGTTTATTATATTTGACAACTTAGGCACTGTTTAGTTTTAACTAACATAACATATATAATAAAATCCTGCTATTATGCTTAAATTATATATATATATATATATATATATATATATATATATATATATATATATATATATATATATATATATATATATATATGAAGCCCACTCTCAAATCGAAAGAGCTTACACTAGCCTAGGCACCGATTCGTAACGAAACGTCTCTTATATAGAAGGCATCATACTAGATGTTCAATTAGTCACGAACCTTCTCTCTTGCAGATGAGGTTACATCAAATTCAATAGTGTTGGCTATAAAATCAACTAATATACCACATGCTTAATAGATCCGGTAGATTGAATGTACATGAAGGAAGAAAGCACCAGATAAGTGATTGACTAATTGTAAATAAAGAGGTGTATACTTTCTTTAAATCAAGTTTGCGGGCTTGAAGTAAACACCAATTCCATTGTATTTAACTAGTCGTCGAACAAAATAGCAAAACTACCGCCAGTCGCACGCACTTTGCTATGTTATTCGACGACTGGTTAAATAAAATGGGATTGGTGCCTACTTCAAGCTCGCAAACTTGATTTAAAGAATTGTTACCAACACCCGCGCAATCAATGATTGTTTAATTGAGTATATGAACTAGTTTTTTTCCAGATGCGACGTGCGAAATTGACAAATGAATACACGTTGGCTCCCAACAAACTATAGTACATAAATATCCTACGTTAAATTGATTAATGCCCTGATTATTACTAAATATGGTAACAATTGTCGACCAAGACCAAATTATAACATTTGCTAGGAAGGCTAGTGTTAATATTTTTGGTAGTGCAAATATCTGTAGGACGTAGCGCATCTTCTTTCTTCGTTTTTTGGACATTTTATAGCCTCAGTAACTGCCATGTGTTTAGCAAGTATATTTTAATTTTTAATAGTGAATTTGCTTATATAAACTGCACATGAGTACCAATTCTTGATTATTTTATGAAAGAGATTTCACCATCTAAATGTCAAATATTCCTTTACCAAATATAAAGTGGATTGGAAGTATAGCTAGCTAGACAGAAATACATACGTCCATGTGGTTATAACTTTGGTTCGTGTTAGATTATGAGCAAACAGTTTTCTCCTCAATCTCTTATTTGTTAAAATTTAGTTTTTGAACTTGAAATAAGCTGCTATCCCACTCTTTTAAGCGGTATTATAGCGTAGGAAACCAAAATTAAACTTCACGTGATGCTGAGTTTAGACATTTCGTCAAACTAACTCTCGTGGAACAAACTACAATATGCAAATGCCATCAAAATGAGCAGAAATGAGACTCTCACACCCAGAACTTTGGGATAACTTTTATTTGTCGTATTTGCAGTTGCTCGCATTTTTCCGAGTTGATTCCTTATTGTATTGACCGTCATTGTTTAAAAATGACCAAAAAACTGAAAGCTAGTCATTAATTATAACTGCCTTTAGTCTTGCACATTTTTGTGACCGATTCAATAAAATTAGTGCTATGTGTTTATTACAGGTTGGCCAACTTTATATAAACAATATTTTTCATTTCCCCACACAATTAATAATTTCATTAGCAATGCAGTCTACAGATACCGGCTAATGATGTGTGTATTTAAATTTCTGAATGAACAAAAAAAAGAACTATTTCTTACTAGCTAATAACAATAACATACTTTAACATCATGCATTATGGAGGCGAGAGCCGCATATCTTATGTTGCATTCCTTCTGCACGTAATTCGTATTAATCCTCGCTAGTCCATTTGCTGTTTTACTCTGATGATCATCAAAGCGGATCGAAACTTGTTAGTAAGTGTGAAAAAGTATGTTATGCAATTAAAAAACAGTTGATTACGCGATTGGTGGTAACAATGCTTTAAATCAACTTTGCGAGCTTGAAGTAAACACAAATCCCATTTTATTTAACCAGTCATCGAACAACATAGCAAAACTACCGCCAGTCGCAAGGCACTGACGCGTTTCGACCTTCCATGATCATCATCAGAGTACGACGGCAAACTGACTATGAGGATTAAACCGCATTGCATGCATATAAATGGAAAGCAAACTTAGATTAGTTTTTCAATTTTGAACAATTGATTAGATACAAAGGAATTGTTGTTCATTTTATGCTCGCAACCTTCATTTTAATAATTGTTACCGACACCCTTGCTATCAACGATTGTTTCATTGTGTCAACTTTATACCTTTGACGAAAACTGCAAAAAAGATTATGCTCGTGACTGCATAGAAATTGCACAGATAAGACTTCCATTCAAGTGAAATACCTGCAAGAATACTAGAGGTGAGATCCGCATATCCCATCTTACTTTCTTTTTGCATGCAACGCGAGTTGATCTTCATTAGTTCGTGTTTAATCAGTTACACCACTTGGCAAGACGCCAATCCCCTGCACTTGAGGCCACATTTATATTTTCCTTCTCCTTTAGGAGAGGATGACAAGAAACTCGCAAATACAGTTGAAGCCATAACCTGTTCAAAATGGGTTGAACGTTTTTCATACGACTGGCGTGATTCGAAATTAATGTCGGCTGCACAGTTTTTGAAGAAGTCACAATTATACCCTATTAGCATTCCTTTAACTTATCTGAAAATTTATCATTGATTGTGAGTTTAGCAATAAAATTTAGTGGGATCGAAATAAAAATCAAACGGTTAACATACCTTCGTTGAAGCATAAAGAAACATTTGGAATTAAAATGATTATCTAGTTAGTTGCTAAAGTATATGAAGCAAAATGGATCCAAACAGGCGGGCAGCTTTTCCGAACTTCAGAAATTCATTATTTTTTGGTTTTCTGTCGTAGCCTGTTTATGATCAATTTAAGTCACAACAAGTCAGTACTCGTAACCGACGGTAATTCGGCAATTTCTGTGACTAGTTAATCCGAATTATAGAGTCGTGTTGTATTCCAAGTCATCAAGCATGATTTTCATCGCCTATACAATCAACATTTGCTAAATTAGGTAGTTTACGTTATTGAGGCCTAAGGATTAATTACGTAGAACCCGAAATTCTAACCTGAATGGGGCCAGAGGAATGCAACAACAAAATTAGACCATTTCATTTTCTCTCTTCCTGCCTTCGTCTCTCCCTAAAGATATTTTAATTTATACGTTTCTGTTCCTTAGGTTTGAATAGTTTGGATCTATATAATTAGATTATACTCCAGTAGGTATTCCTTATCATGGAATAAATTTTCTAATCTACGAGCTCTTGATCAATAAATGAAGTAAGATAAATATATTCTAGTTGAACAATGTTGTTGTACCTTGCACAGCGCTTTAATTTATTGCTTTTTCCCACCTTTTTCATTTGCGCGACAATTTATAGCACTCGTAGGTCGGTAAAATCATGAATCATTTACACTTCCAGATGTACAGTTTTCTTTGACATTGATTGATGGGTTCTTACTTGTCCCATCACTCTGAAGCCGTCCATCAGCTGCTTGTCTGTAAATGTCGTTCTAATCAGATTTTATGATTTTTTTCAGAATTTTCGGGACTCAATTTCCAGTCCCATCTTCAGGGTTGTCACCATAGTAACAAGAAAAAACAACTTGTAGCAAATGTTGTATCCACGTTTTTTCCTGTAAGTATGGTGTTAAACCTGGAGATGGGACTGGAAAAGATGTCCAAAAAAATCTGGAAAAAAATTCGAAAAATCTGGTTCCAACGACATTTTCAGCAAAGCAGCTGACGGACGGCTTCAGAATAATTGGATATGTGAGAACTGATCAATCAATACCAAACAAAAACTGTGCACATTGAAATTTACTTAATTCAATATTTTCCCGACCTACGAGTGCTAAAAATTGTCTGGCACAAGAAAAATGCGGAAAAAGCAATTCTGACAATTTTCCGAATAAAATTTTACAAAAACGTTTAGTATAAAGGACACGAATGGAAGAGGGCAATGACGCGAATAAACTTGGCCTCTGCATAGGATATGTCAAGAACTACCAACTGTAACTGAGATTTCTCCAGTTTAATGGTGACTAAAATTCTATTAAGCTACCATAAATATTAACAACCCATTATGTTACCAATTTGAGGTACCTAAAGAAAATATTTGTCAACATTTTGTATGTCGAATCTATGGGATGAAATCAGAAGGGGATCTGAAAACTTATCCAATCATCTGTGTGTTAACGGGGTTAACTTATGTCAATGTTTTACCTTAACGTTTCCAGGCAAAAGCACTTAGCGTTTGGCTTTTTGGCGGCATAACGTCGCTGGAGGGATCAGACAGCCTTACTGGATTAGATGATCAGGTTAAAGTTCTAACCGACGTCCGATTGTCAAACAAACGCGGCATAAAATATGGTGTATCACTTAATCTCGCAGTAGAAGCCAATTCTGCTGATCAAACGGAGAATGAGGCTCCTAGAGATGGAGCTCATGCTTCTGTTAGTGGACTGCCTAAATGTCCGGTCAGAATTAAAAACGGGAAAGCTGCGTTTCTGTCCAGTTCAACACCGGTAAGCATTTAAATATGGAAAATGGTGCAAATTAGTACGTTAGAGACAGAATTGTTATCGCCTTTTAAGTGCTATTTATTATAATTATTATAATTACATCTTGGTGTGAATTGTACACTTCATCTTTTTTGAACTTGCTGCAGTAAAAAAAATTTTCTTTTTGTTTCGCAATTGATTGAAACTGGTGTTTGTTTTTGTTTACTTTCAACACATTGCTTGGATGATTGATTTTGCACAGCTTCATTTAATGATGCTCTACAGGAATGCAATTTCATATTTAGTGTCGTCTTGTTAAAGGAAACAAAATTTATTTCAGTTTCAAGATCTTAGCACATTTTATTTTGGATCACTTTTCAACCACATTCATCACTGTCCCGTCAGTAACGAGAGATGTATACGACCACATGTATTAATTGAAATTGAGGCATCTAGTTATATCACATCAACTTATTCTGCATTATAAAAGATAAAGAGCTTTTGCATTCTATTGAAATCGTTATTAATAAGCCTAAACAAATTCATTAATAAGTGTGACGCAACACGATTTCATGTGATACTTGTCGCTTTAAAAGTTTTATTTTTACTTATTACTGACAGATTTCTTAAGAATAAGTGAAATTTTGCCAGACTGTCTTAAGTTATGTAGGTAATGATGTACCTAAAACCGCCAGTAATTCAGTTAAATATAATTGCATATATATATATATATATATATATAAAATTTTATCTTAATAAAACTAAAGTCACTGAATGTCTATTTCGCTGTGGATACATCAAACTCAAATTATTGGTTTAGTTGTATATGTGACCTTCATACTTGATGCATTGCCAAGGGCATTCCCTACATTTTAATTCATGTGTTATTTGTAATTGTGTATAAGGTGTTGCGCACCCAGCAAAAAACTAGTTCAAATATGACCAGAAGGATAAACCAAAGACAGCACGAACGGAAAGTATAATCTCGTACACATTCGTTTCGTGCTTTCTGGCGAGTCATCCGTAACAGCCGGTATTACACGCTTTACCCACTTTATGTTTGAGTGAGGAATTATGGAATATAGAACGATACAATCTTTTATACGAAGGCGTAAACCTGAATTAGTGAAGATAACTTCCTACAAAGTCTTCGACACACTAAAAGCCAGCTCCTGCACAAAAATCAGTAATTTGCGAACATGTACCACTCAGGTCATGCTGTTAGTAGTAACAGCGATACCTCTCTAAAAGGCAAAAATAGAAAATGTTTGGCTTTTGAAGCTATTGCAATTAATGTTGAAGCCCTGCTTAAACGTGCAGAAAACAATTCAAAAAGAAATTAAATTGACTGGAACAAAGACATAACTGACATGCCTTAAAATAGCCAACGCTTCGCAAAAAATACGACACATACATCAATTACGGACGCAATTACAATGAAAGCGATGACACACCAAATGACGTTACGCAAAAGCAGTATTCAAATTGCGCAAAAGTAGTGGTCTAAATTGCGCAAAACAAAGGCTAGCACAACGAAGCAGGAGATTGGTTACGACAAATATACAGGGATTGGATGAACGAATATACTAACGAATCCAGAACAATGGTCAGATATTGAAGAAATAAGATTTATTAATAAATGCTATTCCATGGAGTACGTTGTTTTGTTCTTGATTTAAAAAAAATGGTGAAATTAGAAACCAATATATATATATATATATATATATATATTTATATCTATACCAAGTCTGGAAATGTTACTAATACTATGGCTAGTGTGTCAGTGCCCGATACCAAATTTATGGTACCGAGTCGGTACATGGTACCAACACAACGGCTGTCAGTGCATGCTGAAGTTCACCAAAATTGAGATTTTCAACTATTTCTGAACACCTGTAACTCCAGCAAATAAAAACATTCTGGCCTTAATCGATATCATATAACACATTTCATGCCAACCATGACATCATTCTATTAAATGTATAACGGTCAGATAAGTAATATATATACAACTGCGTATTAGGTGTTGCGCACCTAGTAACAAATTAGTTCTTCTCGTGTTAAATAAAGCGGCTAAGGCTGAAGATAATGATTAGGGAGGGGACAATGTAATAGAGCCTATGCGCACTAAAAGCAAAATAGTGAGAGGATAAGTACGTAAACGACAACATAACATAATTAAAAGCTAGAAAATACATTTCCATTGAATAATATATCATATGTATATTGTGCGAAATGAAGTCATATGAATGAAATTTATCATTTTTTGGATTTTTGTCCACGCACTGAATGATTGTTGAAATGTATTATCTATAGGTATGTGCCGAAAGCAGAGAAAATTGAATGTTCGTGACTGGATAGAAATTGTGCAACCAACATCTCCAGTCAAGAACAATGTATGCGAGACTAATTGAGATGAGAGCCGCATATCTAATTTTGTTATCCAAATATATGCAATGCGGTTTGATCCTCGCTAGGCAGTTAACCGTCGTACTCTAATGATGATCATGCAAGTTCGAAACGCTTCAGTGCGTTGCGGCTGGCGGTAGTTTTGTTATGTTAAATATTGTTTGTTGCGGAGAACTAATATATATGCAAGTATGTATTAGGTGTTGCGAACCTAATAACAAAATTAGTTCAGTTGTGACCAGAAGGATAAACGCAAAAGGCAGCATGAACGGAAAGAGTAACTTCATGCACCTTCGTTTCGTACGGCGACTCATCAGTAGGAAAGCCGATATTACGCCCTGTAGCCAATATATTTGCGGAAGAATGTGGATGGGTTATATGGCAACAACTTCCCAGATGAATGTAAACCTGTTAGTGAAGCTAACACGCATAGTATACGACAATGCTACTTGAACGCTAACCAAACTATATAATATATATACCGAGTCTGTTAAGATACTAACACTATGGCTATTGTGTTATAACTGATAAACTTTGAAATCGATGAGTACCGGATACTAACACTAAGGAGCCCGAGTCGGTACATGATACCAACCTGATGGATATAAATTTATGCCGGCTGTTCACTCAAATTGAGACTACAACAATTTTTTGAACACCCAGTTAATGCCCAGTAAATCCATACACACTGGCCTTGATCAATACTGTCGATCATGCATTTGCGATATGCATGACATAATTCAGTTCAATATATTACAGTTAAATACTGTTTGGTGTGGAGAAAATAATATATATGCAAGTATGCATTAGGTATTATGAGCCAAATAACAAATTAGTTCAGTTGTGACCAAAAGATAAACCAAAGGCAGCATGAACGGAATGTTAATCTCAAGGTAATATCTGTTTCGTAAATTTTTAATGGCGACTCATCAGTGTGGAACCGGTATTACGCCCTTTAACCACCATATATTTTGGTCAAGAATGTGGGATATTATGGACTGTAAATCTCCTAGACGAATGTAAACTTGCAATAGTGAAGTTAAGACTATATTATACGACAATGCGACTTGAACGCTAACTCACACTATAATATATATACCGAGTCTGTAAAGGATACTAAATAATTCATGGCTATTGGTGTTAGTAACCGATACGAAATCATTACGTACCGAAAGTTGTTCGCAACACCTAATACACACTTGCATATATACATAGATCTCCGTCAAATAAGTATTTCTAGACCTTGTTATACATTGAATTGAATGATGTCATGCTTATCGCGAAGTGTGAAAACTAATGTCGATCAAGGCCAGAGTGTATGGATTTACTGAAGTAACAGGTGTTCAGAAAATTGTTGTAATTCTCAATTACGGTGAACTATAGCCATAAATTGATATTAATTATGTTGGTACCATGTTCCGACTTGGAAACAATAGTGTTAGTACCATTTACCTTTTCGGTACAATAATGTTGGTATCGGTTACTAACACAATAGCCGCAGTGTTAGTATCCTTTACAGACTCGGTATATATATTATATGGTGTGAGTAAGCGTTGAAGTCGCATTTTCGTAGACTATATGATGTTAGCTTCCTCATTGAAGGTTTATACATTCGTCTAGGAGATTGTACCGTCCTGTTATCCCACATTCTTTATCAAAATATATAGTGGTTAAAGGGCGTAAAACCGGCACCAACTGATGAGTCGCCAGTAAGCACGAAACAAATGTGCATGAGATTATACATTCCATTCATGCTGCCTTTGGTTTTTAATGTTGTTCGACGACTGGTTAAATACAATGGGACTGGTTTATACTTGCAGCTCGCAAATTTGATTAAAAGAATTGTTACCAACACCCGCACAATTAATTATTGATTAACGCAAATAAACAATCATTGATTGCGTGGGTGGTAGTAACAACTTTTAGAATCAAATTTGCGAGCTTGAAATAAACACCAATCACATTGTATTGATGGTAATGCAAGGTCGAAACGCATAAGTGCGCGCGACTGGTGGTAGTTTTGCTATGTTGTTCGACGAATGGTTAAATTCAATAGGATTTGATTTTTACTTCATACACAAAAATACGTGAGGCTTATCAAGAAGTGAGTTAGTGCAATTGCATAATGAATGAGTCCACCAACCTATTTCACTCGCACAAGCTATTCGCAAGCATTGCAATTGGCGATTTAAATTTAAATATTTTTGCTTCACTAGTCAGGATGTATAATGGTTGCTGGGGGCAGGCAGTCTGTTCCAGTGCAACCTGACGTCAAATCTGTTGAGCCGACGAATGCTGTCTGGTTTGTCGATACAACCACCGGGAAGTGGCGTCAAGGTCCGCCAATGATTCATGCAAGAGAGCAATTTGGAATGTGCGTAGTTGGACCACATACTGTTTACTCAGTTGGAGGTGGTACGTCTTACAATCAGTTCGTCTAAATTGGAAAACATTTCTTCAGAGGAAAATGCTATTAATTTCAACTATTTAATTTCCATGCAATCAGATTTCACCTAATTAAAAAAAGCATAGTTTAAATGTAAAAATAGACTGTCATTTCCTCACCGCAGGCATTAAAATTGTTATACTAATGGTAATTCAAAAAATCTTTAAATATTTAGCATTCGAATATACTGACTTTAACCAGGTAACATACGCCTTTATATAATAGATAGAAAGTATCCAGCAAAAAGTTATTTAACTTAGGACTAGAATGCTATGCCAAATTCAGCATGAACAAACGGTGTCATCTCTTGGGCACACATGCGTTTTTTGCTTACTGACACCTCATCTGTAAATTAAAAACAGAAGTAGAATCACATTCAGTCAAGTGATTTAGCAAAACGCCTTGCAGGTGGACACATTTATAGTAATAGGTACAAGACCTGGAATGTTTACTAACAATTGGATTTTGGCGATAGGCTTAATTTCCCAGAAATTGAAAATAAAAGCCAATATGAACACTTGTTATTTTTGGCCTCAATCGACATTTTATTTTGCATATTCGTGTTAATCGTCATATAATTCAATGAAGCCGTTACTGGTTATATAATTTTGTTTGTGCATTTATGCACTGTGTATGGCTCACCAAGTAACAAGGTAATTAAAATAGAACCAGATTACTATGCCAAAATCGGCATGAACAAAATGTTTAATTTCATGAAGACATTTTCTTCATGCTAACTAGAAAATTATCATTAGGAGCCGGCAATACGCCTCCTACAAAATGTGCAATTAGTGAAAGTTTTTGGGATAGTTAACTGGCGTAATCTCACTTTTCAAGTATTTTAAAATAAATATTACTGTCAACCTTAAATGAAGTACATAAAATTGCAATTAAATAGCCAAAGAATTATATATGATATGTGCCGATTTTATCCGCGTAGTTGACGCATATACATTTCTGGCCAAATACTAGATCTCAGTTAAAATAATTATACAAAATAATGTGGAATACCTGCAACTCTAGAAATATACACTGATTCAGGTTAAAACTGATTTCCTTTACCCAGTTTGCATGATTACTGTGACAATATTCAATTAACTATAAGAACAAAGCTCAAAGAATGTGTCTGAAATTAATTGAAGGATTGGCGCGGCGCCGGATCTAAATTATGCGGGGTCAGTAAGCCAAACCGCGTGTGTCATTTGAATTGCACATTTCTCTCAGGCTCACTTTAGCATTTAACATCTAGAGCACAGTGAAGTTGTAGGCATTAATAAAATTAAGTCGGTGAGTTATAAGTCACTTCAGAGGGGCGCGTAAAACGCCTCACCGTCTTCATTGCAAGTTAAGCGAGCGTACGTGTGATGGTGTTCATAAGCCAGTCATATGCGTTTCACACGCCAATGCACACATTAATCATTAGTGATAGATTAAAAGTAGTATAAACACGTTGGTATAATTATTCCTTTAAACCACGGAGTCGTATGTCGAAGACAGAGAATACAAAAAATCTACAAATTTTGGAAGCTTCCTTGCTCGATTTACTTCGACATCAAGACGTAAATGAACAGGAAAATTATAACTAAATCTGAAAGTATGTAGCCCGTGTTGTTTATGGAAAAGCATATGGCTCAGTCATGTTGCCCTAACACCGTGGCGATGTGATTTGAAAACAATTATTGTGTCAGAATTAATATGGAGTGGGACATTTTTCCGTGTCTAAAAGCAGCAAATACGTTAATTTTCTTCTTTTCGTATCATGTTTTAATCAGTAGGCACCAGTAGCAATAGCCACCTTTGAGACTAAGAACGCACCAAGGGTCCTATATTGGGCTGACATTAATTCACCAGAAAGTCCTCGAAGAAGCGCCCGCATTAGGATGAACCAGTCAGCACAAGGATGGAAGCAGACTTTGAGCTGAAGTGAATATAAAATAACTAATATTTGTAAATTTTTTTTACTAAATCGATGCTATTTATCCGAGCAAAATACTATATATACTCCATTAAAAATAAAGCATGTGTTGTAAATCTTCAAATGGCTTCTGATGGGTTGGAAACGTTGATTCGGTGACTGATTGCACAAATGAACAAGTTGACGGCAGAATTAGGTATAATTAAGCCTCAACTGGATGATACATTGATAATACATACCGATGGAATCCACGTAAACGACCCAACTAATATAGGTGGGCACAACAGCACCAATGTCCAATTTCTTAAATTCCCCATTTTCTTTCACTAATTTACATGCAATTTTGGCTCATTTTTCAAAAGAATATAAGACGGCTTTAATTTCCGCAAAAAATGACTGCTTCTAAATGAAAGTGTCGTCTTGATTGTGAGATAAAAATGTTACTATTTGCAATTAATCTGCACTATTAATTTTTGCACTAACTTGATATAAATTTACAAATTTTTGCAATGCGATTATCAACATCAGATTAATTGTGATTTTGTGTAATTATGGCATGTTTTCAGATGGCTGCAATCAGGCATCTCAAAAACAGTAATTTGTCATCGACAAGCAAATTTTCCAATTAAAACACGTTCATGTGACTGTTATAGACAAGTGATGCTATAAACAAAAATCTCTGATATCGTGACAGTAAAAATGTAAACAATCAATTTGCACCAATATGTCAAATGAACTTTAATGAAAATTTCTTCTTTTTGCAGTGCAGCGGCCTTGGATACCGCATTGAAATTAATTTTAATAAAGCCATTTTCGACTTCGGAATTTCCAAAACGATCATCAGACATTTTTGCATGCTCACTAATTTGGTAACACGTAAGGCAAAATAAAGTAACAAAAGTAATTCAATTTGCATCTTCATAATAATCTCGTCATTCGGAAAACGAACCATAGGTAGGCCAATATTTATACAACGGTTAAGTATCTATAACTAGACTCTATTGAGGAGCATTGCAGATAAACGCATCACTTGTTTCGAAGAAGTATCAATATCCCTAGGTTTATAGATTCTAATTCCTAGGCTTTCTAATTTTTTCATCATGCATGATTCTGATCTTAAATAATAATTTATTTTGCAGGTGGTGGTAACAATTATTTAAACCAAGTTTGCGTGCCTTAAGTAAACACCAATCCCATTGTATTACCCAGTCGTCGAATAACATAGCAAAACTACCCTCAGTCGCACGTACCGACGCGTTTCGACCATCCATGTTCATCATAGTACGACGGAAATCTGACTAGCGAGGACCAAATCGCATTGCATATATATGGAAAGCAAAATAAGATATGCGGCACTCACTTCTAGTAGTCTTGCATTCATTGTACGTGACTGAAAATGTCGGCTGCACAATTTCTATGCAGTCACGAACATTAGCTGTTTGTAGCTTTCGCTACACACACATATAGATAGACAATACAATTAAACAATAATTGATTGCGCGGTTGGTAGTAACAATTCTTTAAACCAAGTTTGCGTGCTTGAAGTAAACAAAAAATCTTATTGTATTAAACCAGACGTCGAATGACATAGAAAAACTACCGCAGGTCGCAGCGTACTGACGCGTTTCGACCATCCATGATCCTCATCAGAGAACGACGGAAAACTGACATGCGAGGATCAAACCTAATTGCATATATATGGAAAACAAAATTAGAAATGCGTCTCTCACCTCTAGTAGTATCGCATGCATTATACTTACATACATGCATTGTACTTGTTCGACGACTGGTTAAATACAATGGGATTGGTGTTTACTTCAAGCTCGCAAACTTGATTTAAAGAATTGTTACACTCAATCAATCATTATTTATTTTTATTGCTTATATATATATATATATATATATATATATATATATATATATATATATATATATATGTGTGTGTGTGTGTGTGTGTGTGTTGTGTGGAGAATGCGGCAAAAAATTAATGTTCGTGATTGCGTTTAATTTTGTGCTGCCGACATTTCCAATCAAGTAAATAAGTGCCTTGTCATTGCCATCTAACCTAATAGGTAATTCTGACTTTTTTTAAATTGGTATAAATTTATATTTTAAGCAAATTTTTAGAAAATCTATATAAGATAATTGACTTATTTTGCATCAACTTACATTGAGAGGCGTTGAACATAGAGATCGTATGCCCATTTTATTTATAATTTAAATTACCTTCAAAGGTCGTTTGATAGCCCAAACCCCTTGGACACTGCATTGAAATCAAATTTCTTAAAAGCTAATATCTCATGAGCTGAAGTTTCGGATCTCGATCGTCAGATGCTAAACATCACCTCTTTAGATAATATATTCACCAGAATGAATTTAAATTCACTCTGCACGTCTTCAAACTGTCACAATACATCTATGTGATATTTCTAGCAAAATTTTCACGTCGACATATTACGTAAGTAATCGGTGGAAAGGTCTCATTCAATATGCAAAAATCAACTGCGTCAGCCATTATGCTTTTGCAATGATGACCGTTTAACTCAGGCTGAGGCACTCTGGTTGTAGACGCTAGCAAATACAGGAGTAGAGCGTGAATATTGGGCTGATGAGCCCGGATTAAGGACAACAGAAAGAGTCAGTATAGATACCTCATAGCGCATTACGCCGCCAAAACACGAAAGATATGTCATGGAAGCATATAGCGAGCATGATTTCCAAAAGGCAACAATTTAGATAGCATTTACTATAAATATTCAAAGATCATATCCCAGACTGGCACTGAATCGTTAGAATGAAAATCTAAATTGTCCTAGAAGAGATGAACTCCTTCCTGTAAATATGGAGATGATAATTAATCGATAAAGCTTTTGAGCAGCCCATATTTATTTCTGATTAACAAATGCCTTGAATGGATGGGAGGACGAATATAGCTAATATGCCCTTGAGTGGAACAACCGAAAGATTATAGTGTGCAATGGTAGCATTGTTGTGGACCTTCAAATGAGTGGCGAACTACCAAATCTACCAGAAAATGGTGTCATTGTTTTCTATCACACCGCATACATAGATATTAATAGTACGAAAAAGCGCAGCTCTAATCTAACAAGGTAAATCAGGACGAAGCATTTTTTGAGTTCAGCCGAGTGCATAAGCAGAAACAGTCGATTGCAAACATCTTCATCTCAAATTCTATCTCTCTTACGTTTCTTCATTTCCTCATATTCTGAAACCCAACATTTCTATGGACGATTTTACGCATACCCGAATGTTCATTAGATCGTTGTGCATAAAAACCAAGGGTAGGTGTAAGCCAAGGCGATCTGTATGTGTGTTTAATAAAACATAAAAAGAGGCAAGCAGATCCACCTTGAACACTGATCAATATGGACGTTGGTATTCCGTGATTATTAGAATCCTGTGCATATTAACAACATTTATCGATCCTTATTAATTAGACGTTGCTGGCTTCAAGGCTCCGGTAACCCAGGATTCGATTTTATTTCGCGTGCTGATACTTCGCTTACCAAACCGATTCCTATAAACAGTCGAGCCTCGCGGCACTCTGAAAGGAGACGCCTAAGACGATCACCGCTCCAAGTAAATGCAAATTATACAAAGGTTGATTTTTACTCTGATGTAAGATCACAACTACCAAATAGATAATTATAGATTTTGTTATGATTATGCGTGATGTAAATAATCAAACTGGGTGGCTTATTTGGAGCAGAATTTGAGTAGTCGCAGCATTGTAATCTCAAACGGGGACCACAAGGGAAGAATCTCTCCTTGAGAACTGTGCAGATGATAGACTCTGCTGTCGAAGTGAAAACTTTAAGTGTATTGCAAAATACTGACGTACACGGTGTCCTCCATTAATCAAGATTATGTGAGCTCGAAACCTTCATGTGATATTGGGTTAAAGATAGTGCTTTTGTACCAAGAACTATTGATTGTTCGGAGACACATATGTAGATTCTGTTTACGCATGGGTCCTTTGTAAAATTAATCTATTCTTTGACAGAATACTGAACAAGAAAATAATTTCCACACGCAGCGCTCGGACATTTATTGTTTTAAAAGAAAAGAATACATTTATTCCAAAGATTGATTATATAAATATAGGTATTTTAAATAAAATTACGTTTCTTCAATCTTAAAAAAATTAAATCAATTTGATCTACATAGAAACAATGTTGACGAAGAAATTAGTAAAAAATGTCCAAATTGAAGGAAAATAAACAAAAATAATTTCAAAAAATGCTAGAGAAGGCTTATAGTAACGCCAGTGCATGAAATAATTGCTCTTCTTTAAATCAAGTTTGCGAGCTTGAAATAAACACCAAACCCAGTGTATTTAACCAGTCATCGAACAAAATAGCTAAACGGTTAAATACTGTTTGTTGCGGAGAACTAATATATATGCAAGTATGTATAAGGTGTTGCGAACCTAGTAACAAATTAGTTCTTTTGTGACCAGAAGGATAAACCAAAGGCAGCATGAACGGAAAGTATAATCTCATGCACATTCGTTTCGTGCTTACTGGCGACTCATCAGTAGGAGCCGGTATTACGCCCTCTAACCACTATATATTTTGGTCAAGAATGTGGGATAATAGGACGGTACAATCTCCTAGACGAATGTGTAAACCTGCAATAGTAAAGCTAAAATCGTATAGTCTACGACAATGCGACTTCAACGCTGACTCACACCATATAATATATATACCGAGTCTGTAAATGATACTAACACTATGGCTATTGTGTTAGTAACCGATACCAACATTATTGTACCGAAAAGGTACATGGTACTAACACTATAGTTTCCGAGTCGGAACATGGTACCAACATGATTGATATCAATTTATGCTATAGTTCACCGAAATTGAGAATTACAACAATTTCTGAACACCTATTACTCCAGTGGCCAGTAAGCACGAAACGAATGTGCATGAGATTATACTTTCCGTTCATGCTGCCTTTGGTTTATCCTTCTGGTCACAACTGAACTAATTTGTTACTAGGTTCGCAACACCTAATACATACTTGCATATATATTAGTTCTCCGCAACAAACAGTGTTTAACTGTTATATATTGAATTGAATGATGTCATGCTTACCGCGAAATGTGATAACTGATATCGATCAAGGCCAGGGTGTATGGATTTACTGGAGTAACAGGTGTTCAGAAATTGTTGTAATTCTCAATTTCGGTGAACTATAGCATAAATTGATATCCATCATGTTGGTACCATGTACCGACTCGGAAACCATAGTGTTAGTACCATGTACCTTTTCGGTACAATAATGTTGGTATCGGTTACTAACACAATAGCCATAGTGTTAGTATCCTTTACAGACTCGGTATATATATTATATAGTGTGAGTTAGCGTTGAAGTCGCATTGTCGTTGACTTTAGATGATGTTAGCTTCACTATTGCAGGTTTACACATTCGTCTAGGAGATTGTACCGTCCTATTGTTCCACATTCTTCTACCAAATATATAGTGGTTAAAGGGCGTAATACCGGCTCCTACTGATGAGTCGCCAGTAAGCACGAAACGAATGTGCATGAGATTATACTTTCCGTTCACGCTGCCTTTGGTTTATCCTTCTGGTCACAACTGAACTAATTTGTTACTAGGTTCGCAACACCTAATACATATTAACATAGCTAAACTATGGTCAGTAACATATACTGACGCGCTTTGACCTTCCAGTGTAAGACGCAAAACTGTAAAGGTCCGATAAAACCGCAATGCATATATATGGAAAGAAAATTAGATATGCGGTTCTCACCTCTAGTAGTCTCGCATACATTGTATTTGACTGGATATGTGATCTACACAGTTTCTTTGCAGTCACGAACATTAACCTTTTGCAGCGTTCGCAATATATATATATATTTATATTTATATATATATATATATATATATGTACTTGGTTTTCATTTGATTAATATATATATATATATATATATATATATATATATGGTAATGCTAATTAAATAATAATTGATTGGGCGGGAGGTGATAAATGCTCTTTAAATCATGTTTGCGAGATTGAAATTAACACAAATCCCATTGTATTTAATCAGTCCAACTACAAATAAAATGAAATTATGTATTAGGTGTAGCGCACCTAGAAAATGGATCGTCAGTCACATGTACTGACGAGTTTCGACCTTCTATGATCATTATCGGAGTGCTGTTCACGTCCTAAACGCAACCTTGATTTAAAAAATTGTTTCACCACTTGCGTAATTAAGTATTGGTTAAATAATTGCTCTTGTTTACGTAGTACTGAACAACTTCTATTTTTAGCAATATGTACCGTATATAGCAGTCTATTCGCAAACAATGTTTTTTATTATAATTGAAATGCGTTTTGTTGGTGTGTCACTATGTGCACATGATAAGGTTTTCTTCAATGCACGCATACGCGCAACATCAATATTATTTTTCACACACCAAATTGGTATGCGCTTTAACAATATATTTAAACGAACAGTGGTTGCGCGGGTGGTGAT
>JAQBSW010001980.1:0-115448 GCA_029291075.1 Eudiplozoon nipponicum | reverse complement strand
TGTACCGTCCCATTATTCCACATTCTTCTACCAAATATATAGTGGTTAAAGGGCGTAATACCGGCTCCTACTGATGAGTCGCCAGTAAGCACGAAACGATTGTGCATGAGATTATATTTTCCGTTCATGCTGCCTTTGGTTTATCCTTTTGGTCACAACTGAACTAATTTGTTACTAGGTTCGCAACACCTTATACATACTTGCATATATATTATTTCTTCGCAACAAACAGTAATTAAACGTCCGATAAATGTAAATTATAAATGCAAGGAATAATGTGATGAAGTCATACACGGAAGAAAAATAATTAACTTGTTTATGCAACACGTTTATATATATATAAGCCAAATATCAATTATATATTTTACGATTTCTCAACACGTCATTCTGCATTATTTAACTAATAGGGATATTTTCTCCAAAACGAAGAAGTCGACTGAACCCGAAACGTGTAGATTTGAGCAATCTGTCAACCAGCCCTCTTCTTCGTTTCGACGCCAGCAGGATCTACAAAATAATACAGCGTCCTCTCGAAAAATCCATCGTAATTATGACGCTCTATTGAAATCAAGGCCTACGAATCATGCATCAATTCCAGACTCAAATTCTTCATTAGTGCACCAGCTACGGTGTCCGCATGCTGAAAAAGATTTGCCGTCAGAACAAATCATTTCCACACCACAGCTTAATAGCAAAACCACTGCAACCTGTAGTACGTTTAATTTTTTTCCATAATAATATTCCATTATGCATATATTATTCGTAATATTTTATTCAATTGTATAAACAGATAATTTTTTTAAATAACCAATTTGCTGTGAGCAATATTTGTATAGATGTGTGATATGCTCAAATGAATACTCCTTCTTTATACTATCAATTTGCTGAATAACTACGGACTTGCATTTGTTAATCAATTTCAGATTCACGATAAACACAAATTATATAATATATTTAGTAATTTAAAGGACGTACTGGAAACATTTTCTCCATAAATCACGTTATTGTATGCGTTAAAACTTAAAAATCCAGTGCAAATATAATCCTCAATATCTTAGTTATAAGAATTTTTTATTATATTTTTCTAAGTGGTCTTGTCATCAATTAAATAAATTATCGCTATTTTTCTATTAAATTTGACAATTTTCTTTTATATGACTACGAAATTATATTATTGAAAATAGTCAATGGCATTACAATGCACACATGAGTTTAGCAAATTTATTCGTTCTTTAATTTTAATAAACTGAATTGACACAAAAAGTATTCGAATTAATTTTATTATTTTAGATTTTAAATATATATTATTCATATTTCTGTATGCTCTCCGATATGATCCAGTTAGCTTGACTAACATCATTATTGGAGTTTCATTTCTTACTTCAAATTAGTCACCAGCATATTTTGACAGCATTTGACCTCGAAATACTACTTCTGGGGGATATTTGCTGAAAATAAATCAAGCAAAATCCATCACTATATTAGTCCAGCACTTTTAAGATTACCTACTTTAATGCAAATGTAAATAAACTAGAAATTGACCCGATAATCAACATAAATATGTTATAGTTTATTGTTAAATACCCACAAAAATAATTACTGATATGTAAAACAATTATATTTAAATATTGTTAAACGGCTCTTTTAATTCGAGTAATCTTCGAACACATTAAACTGAGAGCAACAATGTTTAGTAATTATAGATTCGATAAAGCGTATAAATAATGTGCTTTACCGACATTTTGGTATCGGTCTATTAGTTGTATAAATGCATTTATGTATTAGGTGTTGCGCACCTAGTATAAAATTTAACAATAATTGATTGTGCGGGTGGTGGCAACAATTCATTAAATAACGTTTGTAAGCTTGAAGTAAATACAATTGGATTGGTGTTTACTTCAAGCTCGCAAAGTAAAAAAACAGTTCAATTATGATCAGAAGGAAAAACCAAAGACGGCATGAACGAAAATTTTAATCTCGTACACATACATTTCCTGTTTACCGCCGACTCCTCAGTAGGAGCCAGTAATACGCCTATAATCCACTATATATTTGAATGAGAAATGTGAGAAAATAGGATGGTAAAATCTCCTAGACGAATGTGTAAACTTGCAGTAATGAAGCTAATCTGATATAAAGTCACTTGAAAATGCGACTTCAACGCTAACTCACTTTATTATATATATATATATATATATATATATATATATATATATATATATATATATATATATATATACCGAGTCTGAGTGATTTAGCTTTGCAGTCCCATTGTCGAGTCTTTATATGATGTTAGCTGCAGTAGATTGTACCATCCAATGTTCCCACACTCCACACCCAAATATATAGTGGTTACAGGACGTATTACCGGTTCCTACTTATGAGTTGCCAGTAAGCACGAAACTAATGTGCACGAGATTATACTTTCCGTTCATGCTGTCTTTGGTTTATCTTTCTGGTCACAATTGGTCTAATTTGTTATAAGGTGAGCAACACCTAAAACATCATTGCATATATATATATATATATATATATATATATATATATATATATATATATATATATATTAGTTCTCCACGACAAACAAAATCTAACTATTAATAGAGGTATAGACAACGAATTGTGCTTTTCATACATTGGAACTCTGATTGAATTTTTTTAAATGCATGTTATTAATTTATCCTTTGATTACGTCTTTTAAATCGTTTAAGATATATAATTTGTTTTCAAATTTCTTAATTATTTTCATAATCATGTCATCGTTAGGAGCATTATTAATTAGATTTGTGTTAATTTGATAATATTAAATTTAGGTAAATATATGAGCATCCAATGTAAAAATACGTAGAATTTGATACAGAAAGTTAAGTTTAGGAAGCAAAGTTATAGGAAATTTAAAGCATTGACACTAGTAATTTAACAAAATACAAATTATTATTTGATTCGCGTTATTTTAATCAGATGCAATTTATCTTATTTAGGTTTTTTATTCGAGCTAGAAATTGGTATTATTTAATTTTAAAAATGCGTTTAAATCAAGGTTGTAAGATCGATAAAACATCCAATCCTATTATGCGACTTTGGCAACATAATCTGAGTATTCTATAACGTAGCGAAGTCAATTTATCAAGCAAACCGGTTTCGTTCGTAATGTGAACTTTTAAAGTAATTCTTAGAATTTTGAGGCGGACAGGGCTCAAACTACAGCAAATTTGCTTCTTAATCTGTCACTCTATCAACTTCACCAACCTGCCGCAAAGTTTTAAGCTCGCAAACTTGTTTTAGATAATAGTTACCTCCACCCGCGTAATCGATAATTGCGTAATTGTAAATAATTTTCATTGAAAACCATTTCCACAAACGGTATGCTGTCTGTTTAATAACAACAGTTGAGAGTTCAATAGTTGGAAATTTACGCCAAAAGAGATGCCACAAAGGCTAAATCCAAAGGAAAGGCAGACAAAAAACAGAATTTAGTATATAAACGAAAATTATGTGTAGGTGTCCGCCAGGGTGGCGCTGTGGACAGAATAACAGAATTCAAAGAAAATGTACCCTGGTCCGATCCCCATTCGTAGCAAAATTCCAGAAAGTACTTGAAGAGTTAACAACGAGAAGGAAATCGGTCTATAGGAAGAGTTAACTTTTCTGTCTTTTACAATGTTCAGCTTATACTGACAAATACATAAATTTAACAAGATTGGTCTATATATTAATATCACATGTCTAATTTTAATACTTGTTATCCCTACCCGCGTTTTCAATGTTTGACTATGAATAAAATATTGTTCTTATAATAATAAAATGCACCTACCATCTCTAATCTGCGCTCATTTACAACAAGCTAGAGCAGTAATATATGCAAGTATGTGTCAACATTCCTTAGTTCCGAAAAATGTATGACGGCAAACGGATTAAAAATATTCATGCAGTAAATAACATCATTTTAAAATAAGATACGCGTTTCTGACACACGTATATATTGACAAAATTTTAAAAATATAAGTAGAGTAAACTTTACTATGGTCTTTGAAACAAATTTGAACGAATATTGTTATTTTTATAAATAAACATATTTGAAAGAAATGATAATTCGATTCAAAATTTTCTATTCCTAAGCAAGATTAATCAAGTCGAGTTCATTGATTAGCTTTTGCTTGTTAATAGGTTTAGAATAGCCAATTTAACTGAGTGATAATTGTACAGTTTTTTCCGCACAATAAGAGAGGGACGAAATTAGACATTTTATTCGCAGTGGAAATTGTTCAATTTCATGTAAGTTTTGATGGATTTCAAATGAGTAAAATATTTATGTTTGAACAATTGCGTAATTTAAATCAAAGCATCTATATACATCATGTTGGCTTTACCAAGTTAAATTTGATTGAATATAGCACACATATTTTTATTATTATTAACATTTTAATTAATTTTATTGCTCTCATTTATGCTGATGACATTCCCTATGCTTGTCTAATCCGTTACCTGCTTCCAATCACTATCCCTCAGCTTCTTAAACATTTTCATAATATAATTATCGTTCTTTATTCTTTTTTTATAAAAAAAGTCCTTAGTCTTTTTATATCTGAATGGTTCTTGATTCTATTAGGGGTCTAACAGCTGGAATAATATTGTACAAGTACAGATTGCTTATACTCTAACATACTTTTAAATAAATATTCCTTGTAGATTATCAATTTAGATCTAATCATTTAGTATAACCATATTTTGCTAATATAATTAAAAACCTTTTAATTTTTGATGGATTTACAATAAATTTAGCTGATTCGACAATTATTGAATTGTCGCGAAATTAGTATTATCTATGTTGGCGAAATTAGTCACATTCGGCAATACTCTAGAGTCTAAATTCGTTAAAACTACTGAATTAAACTGTTATGAATAATTAGAAAACGAATATAGCTGTGTAGTATTCAAGAATTCAAATTGATAACAAAGTATGCAGTAAGAAAAAGCACGAACTAGCTTGTCGTTTGCTTAAATAATTTAACAAGAGAAAATAACTATGCTGCATTCCTCAGACGGTTCAACCCCATTGTTGCATGATCATTTAATCGTGTCTGCACATCTCCCATCATTGAAAATCGAAATTCCATTTTGATCTAACCCGTGAAAGTGAAAGAGAAAAAATAAATGTTATTTCATTTTTCTTTAAATCAAGCTTGCGCATTCGCGATAAAGACAAATCTTGTTTCATTTTGCCACAGCAAGACAACCGTCAGTCTTACGCACAGATGCGTTCAACATTTCATTTTTATTCAAAAAGCACGATTAGAATAAAACCATAATACATTTATAATTTATGTAACGTCAAACTTAGTAGTCTTGCATACCTTGTACTCGGTTGGAAATTTGGGTTGCAAACCATATATTTATGTCTTATATATATATATATATATATATATATATATATATATATATATATAATATCTTGTGTGCATGTAGAAGTTCAGGAAAGTCAAACTAAATAGTCCCGCATACCTTGTACTCTGATGGAGATATCGGTTGCAGCAATAAAATTATATCATATATATATCTTATATGTATATATATATATATATATATATATATATATATATATATATATATATATATATAGATATACGTTTGTGCGCAATCTGGATTACAAGAATTGTTATCAACACCGCGCAATCTATGTTAGTTTAATTAACTTCCTTTATCCTTTCTAATAAAACAAATATTATAAGTAAATTTAGCAAGAATGAGAGACTAATAATAATCGAAATAGCAGAGAAATTTTTTTGCTTTAGTTTCAATTCCTGTATTTTAGAAAAAACAATGCTGATATCATAATTTAGGTATCAGCTAATTTTAAAATAGATAATCTATGTTTGCCTATGGATTGCATTTTTCATCTTTCATTCTGTTTTCTTAAATCAGGTGTAAATATATTGATAGCACAGATAATAATGTGAAACTGCATAAACGAATGACGTTTTATATGTGCTAGAAGCTGAGAAAATCATGATCATGCTGTGAATGAATAACCATTTTTAGTTACATTTTCGTTATAGAACAATTGTACAAGGAATTGTGTAATAGCATACTGAAATTTGTTCCGATATATTTAATGCTGATAAGCATAGTTTCAATTATGGTATTTCAACAGTAAAGGATATTATTTCCATCTACGATTCTAGCGTTTAATTTGGCAAGATTAAATGTGATGTGGTATTTATTCTAGTTGACTATGACAAGGCAATTGTACAAGTTAACATGTATCAATGTTATCCTAATACTAAATTGTTAATATTTATCAAGTAGGGGGTGTTTTATCTGGACCAGTTATAATCTATCTTAGTTATTTAATCTGAGAAATGTAGCTTGAAAATTTTCAACCTCCTGTTCATTGCATACGGAATGATATTACGCTGAATCGTTATAATCTTAAGAGATATGTAGCCGTTCCTGACCTGCACATAAACTCATTGAAAGCTAAACATAATTTATGATCGTTCTGCATAGCAACTGGCGGATAAATCGTAAAGTGAGTGCACTATATTGCTCTGTACAGCCTTAACGGCAACGTTTATAATTGATAAAGTAAAATGTGAGAAAAGTATACAATGGAATTCAAATGTATGGTATAATTAAATTTAATTCAATTAAGTATGTTTTCGTTGGGATTAAACTCGTTCGTGCATAAGTAGTACCCTTTTGGTCTTCTGCGCCAAAGGGAGTGGAAGCAACGCTTTTAGCTTTTTAGAGGAGAATGGTATAACATCTTCAACTCATACAGCCTTAGACTCAACTTCTTACCAATTGAACGACTATGAGTCAGAAGTTCTTATTCTGGTTTATTCGGCAGTTAAAATAATTCTGTGAACTCAAGTTTGTTTGAATTCTATAAGTAAATATCATAAAACAGAATCGAACTCGTGTTTATTCGCTGCAAGTCCACAAATAGTGGAAAAGTTAGCTAGCAGACAATTTACATTCATGAAAAGCTTTTATCTGTAAACCTTTTATCAAATTGATTTATGGATAGGTCAACTTTTGAGATTATCACATAGAAACCTCTGTGATAAAATAGAAATAAAGTATAAATACAATGAGTTTTTTTAAATTTTGATTGTGAATTTTCGTATTCGTGTCGTTTACGATTTATTTTAAAATATATTTTTACTAACACACTTGGTTTCTTTCATTGCGCAGACTTGGTTTATTCATTATATAACAGTTAAATACTGTTTGTTGCGGAGAACTAATATATATGCAAGTATGTATTAGGTTTTGCGAACCTAGTAAAAAATAAGTTCAGTTGTGACCAGAAGGATAAATCAAAGGCAGCATGAACGGAAAGTATAATCTCATGCACATTCGTTTCGTGCTTGCTGGCGACTCATCAGTAGGAGCCGGTATTACGCCCTTTAACCACTATATATTCGGTAGAAGAATGTGGAATAATAGGACAGTACAATCACCTAGACGAATGTGTAAACCTGCAATAGTGAAGCTAACATCATATAGTCTACGACAATGCGACTTCCACGCTAACTCACACTATATAATATATACACCGAGTCTGTAAAGGATACTAACACCGTGGTTATTGTGTTAGTAACCGATATCAACATTAATATACAGAAAAGGTACATGATACTAACACTATGGTTTACGAGTCGGTACATGGTACCAACATGATGGATATCAATTTATTCTATAGTTCACCGAAATTGAGAATTACAACAATTTCTGAACTTCTGTTACTCCAGTAATTCCATACACACTGGTCTTGGTCGATAACAGATATCACAATTCGCGGTAAGCATGACATGATTCAATTCAATATATAACAGTTAAATACTGTTTTTTGCGGAAAAATAATATATATGCCAGTATGTATTAGGTGTTGAGAACCTAGTAACAAATTAGTTCAGTTTTGACCAGAAGGATAAACCAAAGGCAGCATGAAAGGAAACAAACAGTATTTAACTGTTATATATTGAATTGAATTATGTCATGCTTACCGCGAAATGTGATAACTGATATCAAATCAAGACCACAGTGAATGGATTTACTGGAGTTATCGCAGTTCAAAAAATGTTGCAATTCTCAATTTCGGTGAACTATAGCATAAATTGATATCCAACATGTTCGTACCCTGTACCGACCCGGAAACCATAGTAGTTAGTACCATGTACCTTTTCGGTACAATAATGTTATATCTTTAACTAACACATAGCCATAGTGTTAGTATCCTTTACAGACTCGGTACATATATATATATATATATATATATATATATATATATATATATATATATATATTATAGTGTGAGTTAAGGTTGAATTAGCATTGTCGTAGACTTTATGATGTTAGCTTCACTATTGCAGGTTTACACTTTCGTCAAGGAGATTGTACCGTCCTATTATCCCACATTCTTCACCCAAATATATAGTGGTTATAGGGCGTAATACCGGCTTCTGCTGATGAGTCGCCAGTAAGCACGAAACGAATATGCATGAAATAATACTTTCCGTTCATGCTTCCTTTGGTTTATCCTTCTGTTCAAAACTGCACTAATTTGTTACTAGTTTCGCAACACTTAGTACATACTTGGTTTGTTCATGTTACAGCTTCACCCGCCTAATCTTTGATTGCGTAATAAATTATTGTAATCCTGGACTTGAAATTCTAATCAAAGCATTTTCTCTATACTTTACTTTTGTTAATTTTTACTGACTATTATAGCACCTCATCAAGCTCAATGTATTTGCATATTGAATTTGTTACATTTTACGGATATGAAACGGCTCAATTCCAATAAGTCTCTTCAATCCAAAACATATTCAATGATAGCATGATTGAATAATTTTGAGAATTAATGTTTCTGCTTATTCATTGTAAATAAAGACATTTAATTAACAAGCGAAATAAAAGAAGACTACCGATATTCATGAAGTCTGTCTTCCAAACGATATTACTTCAAGGTAATTTACTAATCAGACCATATTTCCATCTTCATAAGGCAATTTGCATAAAAAGATGGGGTTCTCGATGTCTAGAACGTTTAAAAAATCTATTTTGTCTTTTTCTTCATTATCATGAAACATAGGCTTAGGAAAAGCGATATTCTATTTCTCTTAGGTTGAAATCTCGTCAATTTATTTAAGTTTTAGCCCCTGAAAGTGGAATCACAACTATTTCAAGCTCCGCAAGGCAAGAAAACGTCAACCTACCATGTGATACGAGACGACAAACTGCAGCGCCACAAAGAATTACAGTGACAGCCAACTCAGCAAGACAGCTCGGTCAACAGACTCAGGGTAGTCGAGGCATTGCTGAGGGAAGTGGTGTTACAAGCTCACAAGCAGTTATCAGCGAAAGAAATCCGACACACATCAGACAGGTACAGACGCGAGCACGAACAAACAATTTACCTAGTGAAGAAGAGGAAGGATATAGTGATTCGGTCTGAAATAAATTCTGTGGCTTAATAATTTTACTTCATCTGATTTTTGCCATCGCCTGCAGATTAGTTGATTATGAAAAATAACACCGTTTCGTTGTGCCCACCGGTTAGCTTGGAAGAATTTGGTTATTCATACTATTAGGTATGCCATAAATGATGCAGAAATTGTGCAAAACCTGTCTTTAAATAATAATGTCATATCTCGGTTGTGGAAAGTCTAAAATACAAAATAACATCATGAACTTTTGCACTCAAAAAATTTAAATTAGATTTTCATTTCTACGATTAAGGGAATTATAAGGTTTCCATTAATAACACGATCTTATTCAATAAGCAAGAAAAGGTTTTTTATGTAACTGCGAAAAATATTTCTTTCGTTTTTTTTTCTCCAGTATCGAAAATTGCGCATACTTATCAATTTCCCTACAAAGTTCGAGATTTAAAAGGCATAAAGTGTAAAATTGGCCATATTTTATTCTAAACCAGTCCAGATTCCAGGCATTGCATTTCTTACGTTAATTGCGCTACAGTTTTAAAAATAACACTCCTTAGCTCGCTAAATCATACCTTTCGCCGTGTGTGTGGCGTGTATCTTTAAGTCTAAATATGCGCACTAAAGGTGTGAATTTCTAACTAATTTCGGTTTATCTTTGGATGTTAAATATACTCATCAGGTTAAAACTCGTAATTGTCTATGTATGAATTCTTCGTGTTTACAAACGAGACACGTTTGCTATATCATAAGTTTGAAAACCTGCGCATGAGTAGAGTTTACTTTAATTCGTTTAATGTCATGTATTTGAAAATACACTATTGATTTTTACCAAAATTTTGATGCTCAAATTATTTTTTTCATGGCGAGATATATAAAAAGGAGAACTTATTTCTGATTATTGAATTCATTATATATATGTATATATATATGAGCATATATGTATATTTTCTAAATTTAAAAGTTAAAAACATGAATGCAAAGACAGAGAGAGGTAGAGTTGATTGAAATAAGGAAAAATACAATCGCTAAAGTACACTCACCTCTTTTTTAGATTTTATTTCCGTTTATGCTTTTTACCGAAATCAAATTTTATATTTGCATATTCGAGAGCCGAACTTTTTTTAAAGTAAAGGTGAATTACTATGAACAAATTTCGTACATGGATTCAATATTATTTTACATAATGCAGTATTAATAGTCAACAGAACGAAACCCCATGGAGTACTGCGAAACGATTTTTAACTATTTTTTTTCTATATTTAAAATAGCATGTTAAAGGAAAATTTTTCAATTTCAATAGCTGCATAAAATTTTAAAATTGATTGGGGGCTTCTTTGATAATGCACATTATCTACTGAACTACTGCATTAAAATCGGTGTTTTCATGGGTGAAATTATATTTACACACACACACACACACACACACTAACGAGTAAATTTATATTTATACGGAAAGGTAGAAAAACAGGTAACATACAGATGTTCCGTGAAAAAATAAAAGAATACCAACCTGGTAAGATGCAGAGGCAGTACAATTCCTACAAAATATGCATACTAAGTAAATTGAAGGCTGAAATATATTTATAGTCATTATTTATTATATTTTCCTAGTTTTGAACTACTTTGCTAGACATGTAGGAAACCTGGCAAAGCATTTACTTAGCTTTTTTGGCGATTTTGGTGTTCTGTGACATCACGAAGCGCGGATCAAAAATAAAAAAGCTGGGAAAGTTGACAAAAATACTTAATTTTTTATTAAAATCAATAAAAAATGGTTCAATTAAACATCCCACAAGCCAAATTGCCACCTAATGAATTGTGATAAACGTAATTATTTCAGCCAGATCAGTCGATCTTTCAACACAGTGAAGTACTAAAATATTTGTAACGTTGTAATTCATCATCTTAAAACCTGGCTTAATAAATTATTTCCAAAACGAAACCCAATAGACATGCTAAATTTCTATTATTTTCAACATACGCGTAAGTAGAAATTTAGAAGGGTTTACTTCCGATTGGGTAAAAATTACCTTTTAATGGTATACCTTCTATAACTATAAATTTAAACAATTTCCGAACGTGTTAAATCTGCTTACTCCAAGTCAAATTATTTTACGTGACATATTCCTGAAAGAGCTATAATTTCCCCGTTTGTTTCGAGATCATGTTCTCATCTTTATAATGGTAAATTATAAGTTTCCTTAGAAGTAACGATTCTTTAAGTCTTAAATTTTTAGCTTCGCAATACATTTATGCGACCTAGTTTGTATATTGCAAAGAATACATTTCACGTAATAAAATATTTCCCCTCAAGAAATCACAGATTAGTTTTAACCCTCAATAAAGCTCAATTTGATTTTTGTAAATTTGTCTTTTGAAAATTCGTGTATATTTTGTCAATAATTATTTGAAATTTTTTTTTATTTTTAGCTTCATCATAGGACAGCATACGCGTTTTTACATATTCCATGTTGCGAACAACTCAAATATACATAAAAGCATTAGGCATGTCGTACCTAGTAACAAGATTCTTAGAAATCAATCGGATGAATATCTAAAGGTCCACATTTAAAAATGGTGAAAACGCATATGCGCCAGGTTTGCTTATTTACTGGAAAGTTGTCGGTACAAGCAGGTTGTATGTTTAAAACCCACCATATAATTATAGCTTCCTATTTACCCACATTCCTCACCCAAAAAAATGTGGATAAATGGTGGAATACCGGCTCCTACTGATCAGTTGTCAATAAATACGAAATAAATGTGCATGAGATCACACTTTCCATTTGTGATTATACAATAATAACATACCGCTTTCAACAAATGATTACAGTATATGAGAGAAATTGAACTGGTTACGTTGCATTTACATCATTGCGTCGTAAAAATTATTTGTGCTCATTATGACAATATTTCATAATTTTTAAATGAAAATATGGTAAATATAATATTATATATATATATATAAATATATATATATATATATATATATATATATATATATATATATATATATATATATAGTGTCTATGTCGTATTTTCTAATCTCACACTTGTGTCCGTCATCAAAGTCTCCATCAATAAAAAGTGCAAAAAGTGTAATTTGGTTAGGTCTAGATGCTTTTAGTAAACTTTGGACAAAACCAAATTTTAATTTATTTAAAGCATAATAAATAAATTGAAAAAGTCCAATATTAATGACGGGACACCGTAGTCAATTTGACATTTTTTTAAAAATAAAGTTAGTTCTGCCGGTCGTCTCGTCAGACCAAATGCCAGAAAAATTTGATTTCTTGCATTAATAATTATATCCCTTGTGTAGCATAGTCTACATCATATTGGTAGCAGTGTTCACCGACTTTGTCGCCACATCTAACTGAGTCTTCTGTAATATTTGAAGAGCACGTATTTTATTCATGATTAGGCAATGATTAAGTGCCTTTGTCATGACTTCTATCAATAAACTCACGTTTGCGCTCTAAGCAGAAACGGGCTTCTCGCATTTTACCAACCCCAATAAACGTGTTACTTTTATTTTTACGTTAACAAAAGTCGAATTAATTAGCTTATGTGTAGAAGAGTAAGCATTCAAACAGAGGCATACGAATAAATTCGTGCACATATATGCATTCACGTATATGTATCAGATCACAAAAAATTAACAGATCGATTTAAGCTATATTTGTCAGTATGGATGCAATGAGTCATCGTGTTATTTAATAGCCCTTCACTTCCCACAGAAATACTTTTGTTATGTAATTCATTTACTGACCAAATATCGTAAATGATGACTATTCTAAAATGGTAATAGATGGTATAAAACATAAACGTTCTGATGTATGATTAAACGATCATTGAATGCGCGGACATTATCATCATCAGCACAATCAGTGATTATTTGATTAGATAAATTTTCAATTCAAAACTAATTCTCCAGTTATCTTGGTGTCTGTTCAATTATTAGAAATTTAGATTTGGATAGATTATATCTAGGTTCCACGTGTAGGACAGGTTAACGTAAAAAACACAAGTTAGTTTATAACCTAAAATTGTGTTTAGATTGCCACATGGTTGCTAAGTTTTTTAGAGTTACATACTTCGAAGCAGTCGTACCTAAGTTCGATCCCTGTCCGTACCAAATTTTGGACCATAATTGAAAAGTTCCCAAAAAGTTCGAAACATTTATACTGAATAAGTTACCTTTTTCACATTACATGATGCTTAGACTATACTGACAAATGGATATATAATTGAATTGGTTTATATAGATAGCATGCAACCTCGATTGGAATAAATAATAGTTCTGACGGATGCCTCAATTTGTATCGCATCCTTTTAAAAATATCATTTTTGGTTTAAATAATCAAAATCGCTCAGCTGTACTTACTGATCTCATGATTAATGAACGCAATTTGCAATGATTGTAAAAATAATTTTTTTTTAAATACAAACTATGTAAAAACGCATACTACATGTCGCCATAATGCATAGAAAATCAA
This sequence comes from Eudiplozoon nipponicum, assembly GCA_029291075.1. NCBI lineage: Eukaryota > Metazoa > Platyhelminthes > Monogenea > Mazocraeidea > Diplozoidae > Eudiplozoon > Eudiplozoon nipponicum. The sequence goes on along the minus strand of JAQBSW010001980.1, from coordinate 101,497 downwards.
ATGTTCTAAAAAAAGTGAGAAAAATGGGAGATTTCGTTAGGATATCGTTCGAATTTTACTCATATTGCGTAGTTTATATCTGAATTTCAGTATGCGTATTTTTATTTTTCAGTTGCCTATGTTGGGCTGCAGTTTGTTATTTAAAAATTTCTGTAAATTTCCACATCATTTGAATTTTTAATTTAGTACTCACCTAATGAGTACAGTCTGGTGATACGTTTTTGATTTCTGTTTTGCACAACTGCTGATTTGTTTTCATCTCTTGATGAAAGCAAACTTTTGATATTATCCGTCTTTTAACTGTTGCCATTAACAGCCTACAAAGCCGACCATCCTAAGTTATTGAGCAAACTCCGCATCAACATTGCGAAAAAATATTCAAAATCGCTAAGCGTGGCTATTCTTATTTAAATTTGATTAAAAACAAATGTGCTCACACAAATATTGCAGGTCTGGTTTAACTGGGTTGCATTATGTGCGTTAAAACAAATTCCGCTTTCTTCGTCATTAAGCAAAAATCATCTCCGTTGGAATGAAATTTTTCCTCAAGTCACTCTCGTTTTTCAGGGTAACAGTAAGCCTGTTTTTTGTTATTTACTTGTTTCAACAGAGAGCCACATTCTTCGAATCATAATACACATTCAAATATAAGTTTTGATTCAGAACTATACGCCTGAAAATCAATAGCAATTGCCGCAATCATTCGCATACATTTGATTTCCAGATTGATGCTCGATCTATGTAATTAAGAAGAACACGTACAATAGTTGAATCTAAATGTAATTTAACACAATACGTGTGAATATTTGAAAGCTTCCTTATTTTAATTAAAAGCACGAGACTATTATATGTATATATATACCGCCGGTATAGACTTAGCATTGCATAAAATTCAAAATGATTTTATTTCGAATAGACCAGATTCCTCTTTATTTGTATCTCAATTATTGCGGTCAGAATTGCAGCCTTCAGAAATTCTTCCTACAAGCATTTGATTTAGAAAAACATAATTCATCCTTTAAGGCTTAGCAGATTTGCATATTATGCAACATCCGGTTTTCTATCAACGTTGATTTTTACATCATTCGCTCTTGAAATAATCTCGTTGGTCCATCTTCGCATATATATATATATATATATATATATATATATATATATATATATATATATATATATATATATGTATATATATAAATAAGACCGGTTTCGTTCCACTGTGTCTATAAGCAATAATAAATCGGTTTGCATTATCAAATTATTATATGCTTTATTTCATTAGAGTTCAAACCTGAATATAAACAAGGTCATGAAAAACCTCTTTTATTTTTATCTTTCTATAGATTTGACAGTGAGAAAATATTCCCTGCTTAGCATACGTCTTTCTCGCATCATTTTTTCTACGAAAAATTGAAGCAGTTACACTTTAACTATTGTTTGTCATGCTCTGCATGTAAGATTCATTAGCAATCCTTTGCTAATATTAAACCTAGATGAGGAAATATACAATTTTTTAGTTGGTGTATTATATGGACGCGAGTTATGTCGAAAATTTAGAAACATCCAAATTTAAATACGATTTTGGCATTCGAATCAAATCATTAACATATTAATATTGAATTTTGTAAAGTCTATGCTACATTATAATTTCAATGCAGAAAAAACTGTTATTTGATTTCCTAAATTCATTATCAATATATTTTTGGACATGCCATTGTGTGTTACGAAGGGTCTTTGCTTCATCTGTTCTTTCTAATTTGTAGAAAGTTTAATTTTATTTTTATTAATGAAGATCTTAATTCGCTTTTGTATTATTAAATTAAATATGTTATTCCAAAAATAACTTTTCATTTTTCTTACGTTTTTTAAAAAAATTCGCAAGAGAAACGTGCTTGCTCTTAATTAGATTCTCACGGCCGTTTTCTTTTTCGGGATAATTGATAGGTAGGTCTGTAAAATGTTGAATTCTTTACATTTCCGGGTGCACCGATTTTCGGCCTTGATTAAGGGATTTTCACTTGTCCCTTCATTCTGAAGCCCTCCATCAGCTGCTTGTCTGAAAATGATGTGTGACAAAATTTTGTTCCAGGAAAAAAATGTGGGGCAAATCTTCTCCCAACGTCACTTTCAGACAAGCTCCTGATGGACGACTTCAGAATGAAGGGAAAAGTGAGAACCCATCAATCAAGGCCAAAAATCGGTGCACCTGGAAATGTAAAGAATTCAAGATTTTACCGACCTACGAGTGCTATCAATTGTCCCGCACAAGAAAACAGCGGCGAGAATCTAAACAAGAAGGACAGCACTGAGCAATTTACATCAACATTTATGCATTATTTGCTCTTAAATTTTGCCATTGAAAAAAATGGGAATTCTACCATTTATAAAAGTAGCTGAGCTCAAGCCTTCTATGAATCCTTTCGTGAATAGTTTAACTATTATCTGCTTATTGAAAAATAGCACGGCAAAGGGAAGCACGAAAAATGCATATTTTTCTTATATTAATTAACATTAAACTTTTAATAACTTTAAAACTAAATGTAGGGCACGATTGATCAGTAAAAAACTAATTGATTCTTGTTTTGCAAAAACTTCAAGTACAATTAAACGATCACTGATTGCGCGGGTGGTGACTATACTTATTTAAATGAAATCTTCGTCATTAAAATAACCACCAATCCCTTTGTATTTGACCAGTTGTGCAACATAATCAACGGGCTCTGATGATGATCATGAAAGGTCGAAACACGTCCTTACGCGTGACTGACGATCGTTTAACAATGTCATGCGGCTGTTTTAATGTTATAGGATTTGTGATTATTTGAAGCTTGCGAATTTCATTTCGTGTCAAATCCAATGCATTTCTTCATCTAAAAAATATTAAAAAGTGAGTGAGCGATCCCCCCGTCGAAAACGAACAAACGTTCCGGCCGAACTATACCAAAAATAGGTAAAGGAGCCAAATTCGAAGGATTCTAATCGTTTTCACACATTATAGTCAATTAGCCCAGAAATATCATCGGACACGGCAAACAATATCATGTTTAATTACCAGATTCATGTTTTACCTAGAACAAGATTGTTGCCAGTTACTTCTTTTATCAGATATTTTCATCATAAAAAATTGTCAAACGGGTAATGCAAATGGAAAATTTTATTTAAACCGCATCATTTGTACATATAACTGGCTAATCTTATAATATCTACTGACGTCTCACTAGATAGGCACTTGTCGCGTATGTGTATGTGTGTGTATGACTAATTGTGAAGTATTCGGTTAAATAAAATTGCACCAACGTGCGTATCCACGTAAGTGAAACAAAACTCGCTGAATTATAATTTACGCTTTGTATACACTAGAATAATTTCTTTCTTCTCATCATTTTAAACAATGCAATTATTGCTATGGTGGGAAGAAAAGTATTACAGGTCAACTCCTGCCATATTAATCCATCATACAATCAGTCACGTTTAATTTGAATGCTTTGGCTTCAGCAATACAATATTGTCTTTGTATTAAGATAAGGATAACTTTGATTAGTAGTTTAGATAAAAGAAACTTTGGGTATCAATGAAGACAAACAAGTTACATTAGTTAGTATATAACTGAAAATTGTATGTAGTGTGCAGCAGGATGGCTCAGTGGTTAGAACACCAGATTCCGAAGCAGACGTGCCCAGGTTCGATCCCTTCTGGCCAATATCTGATGAGTTCACAATAAGGACGAAACTGGTCTACTGGATGAATTGCCTTTTCTACACTATACAATTCTTAGTTTACAGCGAAATATGTACGTAATTAATGCGTCAAGTGTTTATATCGAGATCGCAAATTTGATTATGATAATTGTTATCACCGCCTGCGCAACCAATGTTTGTTTAATTATATAAATGTTAATTTCAATACCACTTTCCCATGTTGTGTTTTGTCTGCACAGTAATGACAGATTTGGGATGGTTAGTTGGAATTTTAGGTCTAAATAGATGTCATATAAGCTCCACCTAAAGGAGAAATAGACTAACCAAGTTACATTAGTTAGTATATAACTGAAGCTTGTGTGCAGTGTAGTGTGCGGCATGGTGGTTCAGTGGTTAGAGCACCAGGTTCTGAAGCGGACTTGCCCAGATTCGACAAATTCTGGCCAGTACGTGATGAGTAACTAATAAGGACGAAACTGGCCTACTGGATAAGTTGCATTTTTCTACACTATACAATTCTTAGTTTATACCAACATATGAAGTAACTAATGGGTCAGGTTCTTATATCAAGATTATAATCATTTTTACGCCACCCGCGCAACCAATACTCGTTTAATTATATTAACGATATTTTGAGCTAATTTTGGAGGTATTAAATGTATGCTCGTGCTCAATTTCTCATTTACACACGAATGATCTCAAATGTACGCAGGCGTTTTCTGATCTTTCTCGTAACAGAGAAATGTCTAAAGTCGGAATCCACATGATTTTTTTAAACCACGTTTTCAAGTGGACAATTGTAATTAGGAGATCCCTTATTAGTTATGTGATTACGGAAGCTGTTAGCATAGCAATACTTTTTCCAAATTTGGATAAGTTTAAATTTAAATTTGAATTTACCACAATGGTTTTAACGCACCAAGATGAAAGAGATAAGCCATACGTGAAGTGCAACCTCTCAAATATTTGTTATCAATAAGAATTGTTAGATATTTAAAAGCAGATAAAAGGGAAATGTTATTTCTGATGAGGCATTCTGATTATAATTTTTAGATTTTAAAAAGTTAAATTATATACGTGTATTCCCTGAAGTAATAAAAAACAACATTAAAGGGTTAAAAGTCAAAGTTAAATTTTTTATTAGTAATTGGATCAATATTGAAGATTTTGACCAGCTCTGGATTACAAGCTCAAACAATAACATACAGCTGCACCCGGAGTGTATGTTTCAGTGCATCAACCTATTAACCCAGAAAAGGTAACTGTTGATGACCCGCACATCCCAACCTTTATAGATTCTACGTTTCGGTGTCATCGAATAAGGAAATACTCCTGTTTATTAGATTATACGTTAATGCCTAATTATAATTACGTTCAAATTATTGATAAATAAATATCAGGTTTAGGTGACTAATTCGCGAGCTTCGATGTATTTGCCATGTAAACAATTAAGTTGGTACCTGACACACTGCAATATTTTAAAATTTTCTTGTTGATCATCGGTTAGTTTAAGAAGAAGTTGAAAATCTGTTTTGCGGCATTAATGAGATAAAAGGTTTATGTATGCCCACCATTAATTTTACGTTTAAGAAAGAGTTTTATAGAAGGATTAGAGGTGTCCAAGTTCAATAACCTTTGGTGATTCCAAAAGAAAATATATTTATGTAATATTAAGGTAAAAGGTTTAAAAAATGCTTCCGAAGTGTGCATTTTATTCCAACTTACGACTAAAATGGTATCACCGGGTGGATTATTGTCTTCGAATAATAAATTAACTATAAATTGTCAGAAATTAGAAAGCGATATTAATACGGAGTATACACATTCTGCGAGCATTCTTAATATTACGTCAATTTATTTCTGTCAGACGAAAATAGGTATCTCGATAAATTGTCAGTATAAAGCCTTATACTTAACATTTAAAAAACATATCGAGTTAGAATTGTTGTTACTCTCGTAAGCTAATAAATAAAACAATTACGAACTTTTTTAGAAAAATAAAATCAAATTTGAAGTACGCAAAATGAGGGCGTTTAAAAATCGATGGTTTAGGTTATTACCGGACTAAAAACTATGGAGAATACTAAAATCAACAGCATTGAAATTCTATAGATGAACTATTTTAGGACTGTCTCGTATCTTGAGCCGTAAACATGCAAATAATTAGGAAAAATGATACCTTAAATAGAACGCGGGTCTATGAAATGCTATGCATGAACTGTAATTCCATTTATGTTGTCGAAATCATATGCGAAATTAAAGTAAATTAATGAAAACACAAAGCTGCAGATATGTACGTACATTTCAGTAAATCTCACCTTTCCCGACTTACAATTGAGATTGGACTCACAATTATCTGGGAGGATTTCGGACGCATAGTTCTATGTAGTCCTAAATGATCGAAGAAATTTATTATGATATATATTAAAATTAGGTCAGAAGGTAGTATTATGAATGAAACTGTTGGGGTAAAATCGTTTGCCTCCATTTGGTTCACAGAATTATATAACAAAATAAAAGAAACGATTACACGCGGCGGAATTGGAGAATAATTACTACAAAATGTTTTAAATATTGAATGAAGACAACCTTATTATTAGTTAATAAATTTACTACCTGGTAATTATTTATTTACAAAACCATGCTTCAAACTTTCATTACTTTTTTATATAATTTTATCTATAAATTTAAGGCCCTTAAATAGTTGAACACTCGGGCTTTGACTTTCATCTAAAATATTCTAATTCTTTACAAGGCTCATTCATTTGTTAGTTAACTTTCTTGCTTTTTTTATTTAGTCTTCATTTACTTTAATTTGTATCTTACTGAAACGTCTTTATTTATTTTTTGATCTCCTACTCTAGCATGATTGTACCTCTGTTGTATTTTTATTACTTTCCTCATCCCAAACCACTGAGGACACTCATGATTATGTGATTTTACAGGGTAAAAACAAAAATTTGTTTTATGCGTGCAAATGTTCAATTAAATTAAAAGTTCACTGTAGTTCCGTTTAAATGGATGTAAATAAGTGTATTATAGTATTTAACTGAGTGGTTACTATTTATGTACACGAACACCAGAACTCACGCGCTGGACGTCTATATGGTTAAAAGTCAGCAGCTATTATGAGATTAGTAGGATATAAGTAGAAATGCTGCGATTTAAATGAATTTTCATAGCTGCATTTAATGTCTGTCTTTAATTGTAGGATGAGCTGTAGTCCGATTATCTGCTGAAATGAGTAACTTGAACTAATTTTGTATTAGGCAATATACAATATCAGCCAAAACTATTTGTTTTATATGACATGTTATCAGCTTGAATATTTCACCAACTGGCCACCATGTATTTTCCTAACTCAATTTGGCCAAAGATGCATTTTATAAAGGTAAATACTCCTGAACGAAATAATGACCGAACCGTTATTGCAACGCAGTTCCAATTTTCCGATAAATAAAGATAATGCTACAATTATTCAACAGAAAGAAGCAAATTTTAATGAATTAAAAAGACCACAAAATATTTTTGTTTAAAAGAGCTTCATTATTCCACAAATATGTTGTACAATAATTATGGAGTATATAAAGTGTATAAAACAACATATTCTAAAGCCGCACCAAACCAAATTACAATACATGCTAGCTTACCTACAAAGTGGAGTAAATTATCGAACATTTCATTAAAATTATAAAGAAGCAGTGACTTTTCTTGTTTAATTTAAATTGTATTTTTATATTTAGAATTACTTGCTCACCAAACGAACATGTAAATGGTTAACACCCTGTAAACTTATAGTCCAATATTGCTTATGTTTACACATAAAATATAGGTGCAAAGGATTATGCAATCAGAAATGTCTTATTACTGAATGTGTGAATCAAAGAAAACTTCAGACCATACACAAACAGCAAAACCGTCAAAATTTCAGCAAAATCCGAACCCATCGCTTGCATATATCGCATAGTTTATCCGGGCGGATTTAATTGTGATTTTTAAAGAAAAACTAAAATTAGCCTGTGTATAGTAAATACTATCCATGATTAGACGAAAGAAATTTCTACAATGATTCAAAACAAACAGGTAAAATAAATTCTTTAAATCAAGTTTGCGAGCTTGAAGTAAACACCACTCCCATTTTATTTAACCAGTCGTCGAACAACATAACAAAACTACCGCCAGCCGTAACGCACTGACGCGTTTCGACTTTCCATGATCATCATCAGAGTACGACGGCAAACTGACTATCGAGGATCAAACCGCATTGAATATATACGGAAATCAAATTAGATATGCGGCTCTCACCTCTAGCAGTCTCGCATACATTGAACTTGACTGGAAATGTCGGCTGCACAATTTCTATGCAGTCACGAGCATTAACTGTTTGCAGCTTTCGCCACATATACATACAATTAACTGGGAGGATTTCGGACGCATAGTTCTATGTAGTCCTAAATGATCGAAGAAATTTATTATGATATATATTAAAATTAGGTCAGTAGGTAGTATTATGAATGTGGCGATTGTATTGTATATGTGGCGAAAGCTGCAAACAGTTAATGCTCGTGACTGCATAGAAATTGTGCAGCCGACATTTCCAGTCAAGTTCAATGTATGCGAGACTGCTAGAGGTGAGTACCGCATATCTAAATTTGATTTCCATATATATTCAATGCGGTTTGATACTCGATAGTCAGTTTGCCGTCGTACTCTGATGATGATCATGGAAGGTCGAAACGCGTCAGTGCGTTGCGGCTGGCGGTAGTTTTGTTATGTTGTTCGACGACTGGTTAAATACAATGGGAGTTGGTGTTTACTTCAAGCTCGCAAACTTGATTTAAAGAATTGTTACCACCACCCGCGCAATCAATTATTGTTAAATTGTATTGCTATATATGTATATGTGGCGAAAGCTGCAAACAGTTAATGTTCGTGACTGCATAGAAATTGTGCAGCCGACATTTCCAGTCAAGTTCAATGTATGCGAGACTGCTAGAGGTGAGTAGCCGCATATCTAAATTTGATTTCCATATATATTCAATGCGGTTTGATCCTCGATAGTCAGTTTGCCGTCGTACTCTGATGATGATCATGGAAGGTCGAAACGCGTCAGTGCGTTGCAGCTGGCGGTAGTTTTGTTATGTTGTTCGACGACTGGTTAAATACAATGAGAGTGGTGTTTACTTCAAGCTCGCAAACTTGATTTAAAGAATTGTTACCACCACCCGCGCAATCAATTATTGTTTAAAGGTAAAATAAATGTTTATATTCTCCATTATTAAGCATTTTTTCTTTCTGTTTTCGTCTTATCGAACTTTATTTGTTTTTATTTACTTCAATTTCAGAATAGACAACAATATAAGTCAGTTAAAGTTATATTTTTTGTATAAATTATCAGTTTCACCGAAACTTTTTAATTTTTTTGATAATATTTTTATGCTTAATATACAATCTATTTTGCAAATAAGATGCTGATTCTACATCATTAACACTTCTCACCTTAAGTAGACTAGACTAAAACTTGAGCTGTCTAGTCAGACGATTTTCATATGCGGATAAGATAACTATGCACGTCTTACTAAAGGAAATTTCTGGAACACAGAAATGCCTAATAACATCTTGCCCCACCAAAAAGTGATACCTACATATGTTCTGTCAATCACTTGTCCTCTGATTAAGGAACGCAAAAGGTTTGTCTACAACTGAGTTATTCCGATTGAATATGTTTATTCGTTGGATTTCTAGTAAATATGAACTTTAATTTGTCAACTATAACCACAATATTGATTTCAATTATCAATTTATATTCTACCAGCAAAATTCAAATAATCACTCAAGCTTAAGACTACGTTTCACTTGTAAGAAATTGGATGCTTTGCGAAATAAATGGGATTTCATTAAAGCAATTTTAAATCCTGAATATTTTCGTCTACACCCTGTCAACGTAATAATTCTAAAGAACCAGTACCCCCCAGTCCCTGTTATCCACTATATTTTGAACCTGCAAATTGTCTATTTTGACACCGTAGAAGGCTTAAACTACATTTAAATATTATTGATAAGTGAAATTATCACCAGAATTAGTTTATTGAATTCGAATTACTCTAGTATTCGCAACAGCTTGGTTTATATGTTCGCAAAAAGCACAATTCCCTACAGAAATTTACTCGATAGCATTCCGCTACAGGCAGACATATATAGGTCAACTCTAGGTGTACAGGTATTAAGGAAGTTTTATCTTGATTGCGAGATTTCTTTTGTAGTCTCCTCATTCAGATTCGTGGTACCCAGCGTCAGTAAAGTTAAATGATGCTTAATTCATCACAGTTTTGATAAAGCTATGAGAGGACGACTAAAGGAAATACTTTTTATTTTCATTGCTACTACGTACAATAAGAGAGCAAACTATAAACTGAAACCGAGATTTTTATCACAGCGCAATATATCGTTCTAGCACATCATTAATAAATCATCCTTTACTTTCTCAAAAGTATTTATGGTGATGTATGCTTCTGGCGCAGGTCTTTATCTTGAAAGCAAGCAGATTTATCTACTCTCATAAATACATCTGGAGTCGTTAAATGGTTTTCGTTTGACAAGTTCGAAAGGCAGCGTAATTGCGCAGAGGCAAAATCAATTCCAAATGATATTACCAAGCAGTTGGCGTCCATAAAGCTTATTTGACCAAAATTTAGCGCTAAACTTCAACTCATATAGAATTATCTAATATCGATTTACTCGCATAACTCCTCATTAATCGGAACGTTATCTGAGATACTTGAACCTAGTCACGCCGAGAACCAAAGTATTAATTGCTCCTATAGATACAGCAACTTCAACACCGTCATCAACCTTCTTGCAAATCACTTGCAGATATTTCTACAGTAAACGGGCCGGCATTAACCAAATACATTTTTTATGGTTCAAAAATTTAATTATCATAAATATCGCAAAATTTTCTTTTCGGCCGGTGCAATGAGTCTCTTGGTTGTCTTTTGTTAATGTTTCAACTGTTCAGCCATAATCAAATGTATAAATGACATTATTAACCATAGTTCCATTCTTGCTTTAATTTACCAATTTTTGGTTATTATATTTTCTAACAGGTATAATGTGTTCTTGTATGTATTAGGTGTTGCGAAACTAGTAACAAATTAGTTCAGTTGTGCCCAGAAAGATAAACCAAAGAGAGCATGAACGGAAAGTATAATCTCATGCACATTCGTTTCCTGCTTACTGGCGACTCATCAGTAGGAGCCGGTATTACGCACTTTAACCACTTTATATTTGGTTGAGTAATGTGGGATAATAGAACGGTACAATCTCCTAGACGAATGTGTAAACCTGCAATAGTGAAGCTAACATCATATAAAGTCTACGACAATGCGACTTCAACGCTAACTCACACTATATAATATATATACTGAGTCTGTAAAGGATACCAACACTATGGCTATTGTGTTAGTAAACGATACCAAAATTATTTTACCGAAAAAATACATGTTACTAATACTATGGTTTCCGAGTCGGGACAATGTATGCTATACTTCACCGAAATTGAGAATTACAACTATTTCTGAACAGCTTTCAATCCAGTAAATCCTTTCGGTAACAACTGAACTAATTCGTTAGTAGGTTCGCAACACGTAATACATACTTGCATATATATTAGTTCTACGCAACAAACAGTATTTATGTGTTATATAATGAATTCACTGATGTCATGCTAAACGCGAAATATGATAACTGATATCGATCAAGGCCAGAGTGTGGGGATTTTCTGGAATAACAGGTGTTCAGAAATTGTTGTTATTCTCAATTTCGGTGAACTATAGCATACATTGATATCCATCATGTTGGTATCATGTACCGACTGGGCAACCATAGTGTTAGTACCATGTACCTATTCGGTACTATAATGTCGGTACCGGTTACTAACGCAATAGCTATAGAGTTAGTATCCTTTACAGACAGTTCGCGTGGAAGTAGCATTTTCGAGACTTTATATAGTGTTAGCTTCACTACTATAGGTTCACACATTCGTCTAGGAGATTGTACCGTCCTATTATCCCACATTCTTGACCAAAATATATAGTGGGTGAAGGGCGTATACTGGCTCCTACTGATGAGTCGCCAGTAAGCACGAAACGAATGTGCATGAGATATTACTTTACGTTTATGCTGTTTTTGGTTTATCCTTCTGGTCACAACTGAACTAAATTGTTACTAGGTTCGCAACACCTAATACATACTTGCATATATATTAGTTCTTCGCAACAAACAGTATTTAACATTGTTAATAGCGTTCAATTAGCGGTATGCATCTATTCTTCAATTCTAAAGGCTAAAGTTTCGTTAGCATATAACAAACTTGCACGAACAAATTAATTTTACTCACAACCTGTAAGAGTGAGAATTTCATAACAAGAGACGGAACAACAGCCACCAACCTATACAAGGTGGCTTGCGGCTAATCTATATTATCGAATAATAATAAAATATCATCTGTATGTTCAAGATGGATCAATATACCACTGGAAGAAATTTCCACACCTGTATCCTGAATGTATGGAAGAGTATGGTTCATAATGGCATCAACTGCAAAACTAAACAATAATGTGAACTGTAAGCATACTCAATGGGCAACACTGAATGTAGTAGAATTTCCCGATAATTCATTATTGACTCTAACGCGACAAAATAGAGTTGGTGTAGAGTTAACGTAAAATATTTAATGATTTATCGTGCACCATTTTTAGACAAAATATTAAATAGTAAATTGCAATCCATCAATTCAAACGTGCTCTCAAATTCTAGAAAATCGACTATTGTGGAAAGACGATATAAGTGATTTGTTGAATCATTTATATTAGGAGAAATATCTTAGATTTTGGAACACGACCTGGCCGGATTTCGCTTTGTTATTGTTTTTGTACGTTAGTCATGCGAAGTACTGATTCGGCGTATGTAATCCAAAAAATAACCTAAATACGACTGGAATAAGGTTTATATCACGAATTCTGTTAATCTATTTTAAAATGGGAATGATAGTCGTCTTGCTCAAAGCTACCGACATGGTCCCTTCATTCTAAATATTATGATAAAGATTAGACAGCGCTATACATATTTTATTAACACCATCCATAAATAAGTTCGGAAGTAGATCATCATGGCCCGCTGCTTTGCGAAATTTGAAAGTCAAAATTGCATTGCGTATTTAAAAGATTAACGTTCCAGTTATTTAAGCCATAATTTCTGAATTTGGACTGCTGTATGCACCCAGGTAAATTGATTGTTGAAGTGTCTAGCCCACCTATCAAGTCAACACAAGTTACTGAGACAAATTCTATGTTTAAAACCAGTGGTGAGTCAATAAAATAAAATATAAATAGAACGGTTTCGGAACGAGGTTACCACATTTGCTTAAATCTGCTATTGTGAGTATTGTACTGTGTATAGTTGCCTGAGGATGGTGCTGGAAATTAGGCACCGAAACGTCGCCAGTAAACAAAGATGTGATAGAACCGCATTTCCATTGGGACGAATACAAACCCAGCCCGATCGAAGACAAAAAGGAAATGGAAATTGTGATCAATCGGATCTTTGTGAAACTGTTTGTGCAAAGCTAGAACCCGCGTACGCAAAACGCGGCATTGGAAAATATGAAGCTGGCACTCCGCAATCAAATTTCAAAAAATAGGGGCATATTAAAAGTTTATAGCGGATCTTGTATTTGTTCACAGTATGCTCGAAATTTTCATTATTATGACTAGATAATATCAAATTAAGATAAATTTAATTGTTTTGTTGGACAGAGGGCTGCTTGATCTTGCTTATATCTTCTTCTTCCTGTCTGTCACGTTGCAATCGAGGTGAGCAAAACAAAAAGACAACATTGATTATTTTTTCTGACATTGATTCTTATATACATTTTTATGCCTGCCGCATAAAAGCAACTTTTTTCAAAGATCCTTTCAGTTAAACAAGCTTCAGCTTGTGATTGCCAGACGATAGAATTTAATAACGCGTGGATAAAGATGGTGCACCAAATTAGGCTATAATCATAGGCTCCTGTATGTTAGATTCCGATAGACAGACTATATCAATTTCTGAATTCTCCAACGTAAGTGTTAAAGCTTCATTTAAATGTTGTTACATTAAAATTATTAGCGTGAAATCCTAACTTATGTTTTATAAATGATCGTTTACTTTTACTATTGTGTACAGAAATTGTAACAACATGCACCATAATCAAAGCAGCTGAAATAGCGTTATTAAAAGTTTGAAAAGTGAACTGAGAAGAACAATAAGCCTAATCGGAAATGAAAGTATCTGTAGAAGCCAAATTTCCCTTACCTACTCTGCATGTTTCATTAGATAAGTCGACTCTATTTATCTCACGCGACGGGCAATAAAATAATGGATTCCTTATAGTTTGTGCTGTCTATCATTATATATAGGCTATAAAAGAACTTTAGGTTGCTCAGTCCTAGTGTGAATGGTTTTTGTTCAGATAGTGCGCCAAACAAGTTTGACTAGCACTATCTCCCCAGGCACCAATGGCCACAGTTAACTGCAGCAACCGAATCTTGTCAGTTGCATCTGGCACGCTTGCTTTCATTTTTTCACCACTAATTTAAAACCAAATTTTGCTGCGTATTTAAACAGGATGATGGCTGAACCCCATTAGACCCGACAAAGTTTATACTAACATTAGCGGAATGACTAACTAGGGCCCGTCGGTCGTCAACCGGGAAGATTTCATGACTACGGGACAGATGATTAATTGATATTGATTTAAAGTTTTATCACAGGATATCAGTACAAACATATAGTTTGTCGAAATAAATTAAAATATGCATATATATGCAAATGCAATTCAATGAACAAACCGGGTTCTTCCATATTTGGCTCTTACCAATTGATTGCCTATTTCGTACCGAATTGCGCCTGTACTGTGGCACATTTGATTAGGCGTCTCGAGTCCATACACTGCGCCTCTTAAGTCGCGCAGTACATAATATATACAGCTATATACGAAATACAATTTTTGACCATCTTCTTGATAAAGTGTCGACCTGTCGTCCTAATACGTTTTTAGAAAAACCAGGAAATATTTAATTTTATGTTTATTGAGTAATTTTTAAAAAAATTTACTTCGCGCATACTTAACAAAATTGTAAAAATCTTTTAAAAATAGATTTTGTGTCTCTATTGTACGCGTGAATGTGTCGTTTTAATTTTTGTTTATATATATATATATATATATATATATATATATATATATATATATATATATATATATATATATATATGCATGTATGCAGTAGCGGTTACTGACGGGTTAAAGTTTTTTTTAATGTGTTGGTTTCGTATGCGTAACTCGGAGTAGAGACGCGAGTCACTATCATTTTTTGAGAAATCGATGTTTGAAGCTTGGTTGCTCTTCTATCGCTTAATTGGGTGTTAACCCGTCTTCAGATTGTTGATATTGCGTGTAATGAAGTATTTTTCTTCAGCAGCAGTGTCTATATTAAAGTACAATTCAAAGTCTGACGAGAATGGTTTAAAATATAGTCGGGTTGTTCCGGAAACAAGAGTATTATTGCAGTTTTGCTGACTAATTATCTGTCAAACACAATTAAATATTATTTTTATAATCAAGGTTGCGGTTTTAATATAAGCATCTGACCCACTAATTACTTACATATGTCAATATAAACTAAGAATTGTATAGTGTGGAAAAGGCAATTCATCCAGTAGACCGGTTTCGTCCTTATTGGGAACTCATCATGTATTGGCCAGAATTTTCCGTGGACAGGGCTCGAACCTGGGCACGTGTGCTTCGAAATCTGGTGCTCTAACCACTAAGCCACCAGTGTGGCAGGGTGGCTCTTTGATTTTATTGAAACATAAAAATCATACTAGCACGCAGCTGAGCCCACACTGTAGTCTTTAATGCTTGATTAATAATCATCAATTGCTCAATCATGTTATAGTCGGTCCGTCCTTGTTATCTATATTCTGTGCCACGGGCCGGCGTTGGCTTACAGTAGATGCTTAACTCTATACGGCAAGGCGACCGCTTCAGTTCCAAAAAAGAAGTCAAGAACAAAAATTAACGTTTTAAATCTTTAACCTATGGCTGTGCTGAATTCCATGTCTTTAATTATTCCGTGTTAACTTTTATAGATGCAATAACAGTTTTACTTATAAATCTTTTATATTTTGTTCGTGTTTTTGCATTTCCTACATTCACACCAGTTTTACTGGAATTCCACTCTAACAAAAAATGATCCAGCAATATTTTATTTCTATTTAAGAACGAAGCCAATATTATAGTTTAACATCACAAATTCCGTTCTCTTTTATAAAATTTCAATTTATGTATATTGGCATAAAATGCACAATTTCTCATTATCCCAGTATGAAACGTTATTACCTGATCTGCGTTTTGACTAACGCAGCTTTTATTGTTCCAGTAGTTCTCTTTCTTTAATATATTTCGGCTGCCTTTATCGGTAGTCTTCTTCAGTTGGTCCATACTCAGAAGTTTCATAAATTAAACTAATGAAGCAAGCTTGCTTAATTAGTTCTCGCAAATTGCTATCTCATTGAATTTTTACATGTAATTCACGGATTTTTCAAAGTAACTTTATTTTTATTTTGTTGAATTCTTGTATTTTATCATATCTTATCAGTTTGAAGTAAACTTTAATCCAAAATAATCATGACTGATAAATCTTGTTTAAATTTCTATATGATATATTATTTAATTTGATTTACAGCTCAGATTTCCTGTTGTATATTTTGAACACCATAATCTGCTAATAATCTCTGGTGAATAGTGAAATATATTTCACTAACCAAACATTATGTTATTGACAAAATAATTATTCTAGGTGTTACAATTAATATGATCAAAAACTTGCAAATATGCACCTAACAACAACCACAAAAATATTGAAATAAATAATCTTTAAATGAGGAATCTCTTTGCGCAGTTCTGTCCTTCTTGTTGTGGATTTGACCGCATTTTTCTTGTGCGGAACAATTGATCGCACTCTTAGGTCAGTAAAATCTTGAATGTTGTACATTTTCAGGTGCTCTTATTATTGGCCTTGATTGATGGGTTCTCAATTCTCCCTTCCCTTTTAAGCCTTCCATCAGCTGATTTTCTGAAAATAACGTTAAAACAATAAAAGAATAATTGATTGCGCGGGTGGTGGTAACAATTCTTTAAATCAAGTTTGCGAGCTTGAAGTATACACCAATCCCATTGTTTTTAACCAGTCGTCGAACAACATAACAAAACTACCGCCAGCCGCAACGCACTGACGCGTTTCGACCTTCCATGATCATCATCAGAGTACGACGGCAAACTGACTATCGAGGATCAAACCGCATTGAATATATATGGAAATCAAATTTAGATAGGCGGCTCTCACCTCTAGCAGTCTCGCATACATTGAACTTGACTGGAAATGTCGGCTGCACAATTTCTATGCAGTCACGAACATTAACTGTTTGCAGCTTTCGCCACATATACACATATAAGCAATACAATAAAACAATAATTGATTGCGCGGGTGGTGGTAACAATTCTTTAAATCAAGTTTGCGAGCTTGAAGTAAACACCAATCCCATTGTTTTTAACCAGTCGTCGAACAACATAACAAAACTACCGCCAGCCGCAACGCACTGACGCGTTTCGACCTTCCATGATCATCATCAGAGTACGACGGCAAACTGACTATCGAGGATCAAACCGCATTGAATATATATGGAAATCAAATTTAGATAGGCGGCTCTCACCTCTAGCAGTCTCGCATACATTGAACTTGACTGGAAATGTCGGCTGCACAATTTCTATGCAGTCACGAACATTAACTGTTTGCAGCTTTCGCCACATATACACATATAAGCAATACAATAAAACAATAATTGATTGCGCGGGTGGTGGTAACAATTCTTTAAATCAAGTTTGCGAGCTTGAAGTAAACACCAATCCCATTGTTTTTAACCAGTCGTCGAACAACATAACAAAACTACCGCCAGCCGCAACGCACTGACGCGTTTCGACCTTCCATGATCATCATCAGAGTACGACGGCAAACTGACTAGCGAGGATCAAACCGCATTGAATATATATGGAAATCAAATTTAGATAGGCGGCTCTCACCTCTAGCAGTCTCGCATACATTGAACTTGACTGGAAATGTCGGCTGCACAATTTCTATGCAGTCACGAACATTAACTGTTTGCAGCTTTCGCCACATATACACATATAAGCAATACAATAAAACAATAATTGATTGCGCGGGTGGTGGTAACAATTCTTTAAATCAAGTTTGCGAGCTTGAAGTAAACACCAATCCCATTGTTATTAACCAGTCATCGAACAACATAACAAAACTACCGCCAGCCGCAACGCACTGACGCGTTTCGACCTTCCATGATCATCATCAGAGTACGACGGCAAACTGACTATCGAGGTGAGAGCCGCATATCTAAATTTGATTACCATATATATTCAATGCGGTTTGATCCTCGCTAGTCAGTTTGCCGTCGTACTCTGATGATGATCATGGAAGGTCGAAACGCGTCAGTGCGTTGCAATCGGTTATGGACAAAGAGAGAGGCTAATAAAACCGTTGAAAGAATATATATTATTATTCTATCGTTTTGACAAGACCGAATACGGAGTCTACACTAACGAAATCGTCTAAAAAAAAGAACAATGGAAAATCTTGTTCCAACGTCATGTTCAGACAATCAGCTGATGGAAGGCTTAAAAAAGAAGGGACCAGTGAGAATCGATCAATCGAGGCCAATAATTAGAGCACCTGAAAATGATCCAAATTCAAGATTTAAATAAATAGACAAAGACTAACCGGCTACTTAACAGAAGCTTCATGGACGGAAATGTCAATTAAACGTATCTTGTAGAACACACAATGTGCACCCGTTCTTTAGAATGTTTTTTTCTTTATCGCCCTAATTTTCTTTCAGCAGCTAATTAACCTGTTTGTGCCAAAATCACTGAATTCTCGATATAATTTGATCCAAATACTTTGCTATTGTAAACGCCCCGGCTGGAATTAAGTGCCCTGCGACGTTACTCAGAAGACCAAGAAGAAATCGGAAAGCAAATACTGTGGGTGGCAATTAACAGGTCCATAAAAGCGTTCATCGGCAAATGCCGTAAAAGTTTATGAATTTTGCAGTGGAGATAGTATCCAGAAGTCCTTCTAGACACTTGCTCTGTTTACTGCTTCGTTGGCTAGTGTTCCTATTTGTAGATGCATCGTAATAAGTAGAATTATCGAAGCCGGATTTGTTAGTTTCTGTTCGAAGGCCAATTCTTGACTTTTGAAGATCTGCGGCAACACGGCAGTGGCTGACACACGCAGAAATCCGATCAAAAGATGATCGATTTCTTAAGACTAGTTGTGAAGCAACAAGAAGATTGGTGTGACTGAAGACTATGCAACAGTATGACACAGCGTGGTAAATGTAATTCCAGATGTCGGCGTAGATAGACAGTCAAGGCGAGAAGGCAACAGCAATCACACGTAGCAAGCAGAGCAGAAAATTTATTGCATGGTAATTGCATCATGCTTACATAGATGCGCAGTCACACGTAATTGATCAATGGCTATTTTGCGCGTTTTAATTGGTTCAGCTTATAAAAGTTTGAGCTTCATTTTGACAATACGTCAGAGAATTAATCTGTACAGTTACATTAGATATTAAATTTTAAAACTAAATCCAGTTAAATCCCGCCCTACGAGAAACGTTTAATTCTATAGTGTAAAAAAATTTAAATCCTAGACCAAGCTCCATTTAGCACATAATTTTATCATTGATATCTAATACTTTATTGTTTCTAAAGACGTCAATGTTCTTTTGGTCGATTAGGAAGGTAATTTTTATATCTTAAGCACGTTTACAGATTTGAGCACTGTAACTTAAATTCGGTAAGTTTTAAAATCGTCTTTTATATAGCATTGTCTCAAGGTAGAACCTTGTGAAAACACGACTGGAATTTTAAGCACGCCAGATTGAGTTTGACCATGCTTCTAATATATGAGCAATACATATATAGCCTTAAAATAACATGATTAAACTCAAAGAAAATAAACGCCCTCATAATTGCTTCACAATGGACACGGTCAAACGTTTTTGATATATCAACGGAGACTATACGTGCACTCAAATTTTTCTCATCCAGAAGTATGTTAAATTTCTAGTTTAATAGAAGTTTCGTGATGGTCAAGCGTCATTTTGTATATGTTTGATGATTTTTATAAATGTTTGGCTTCGAAATAGAATCCAAAATGTACTCTATTAATTGCAAAAATATTTTCAAGAATGAGGGGAAACTTGAGATTAATCTAAAATATGTGATAGTAGTTTTCCACGTAACTTCAGTTGTTTGCCACATCATTATTGTTGGAATATTAGCTGGCTAGTTGCCAACGGACTAAATTATGTTGTAGAAAATTCTAATTCCATTTGGAAACAATAAGTAAACGAAATAGGTTGTCACTCGATATTTATAGGTAATCATTCTGATTTTAGATTAGATTTTCATTAGTTTTCTTACCAGGATCTCCCAATCAATAACAAATCGTCGTTCTGGGTTATATAGACCATGCTGCTTATTTTGTTATTATTACACATTAAGATTCCAAATAACTCATCGAAGTCATATATTAATTCATAACTGGATTTATCTATAAGTAATGTTGGCTTACCAATTATCTTGTATTTGAAAATTCGTTCAGAAGTCTGTAATCTAGCTTTTGATTATTTCACATCTCTGTCAGTATAAATGTCTGCGACTTTCTACGACAGGCCAGTAGTAGAGAACCTATTTTGTTATCTGTCTCAGTTTTTTAATACGTTTTTTAAACTGAATTTAAAAATATAATTCGCCTTGATTCTTGATTTATAAAATTTTTTATCGAAGCTTTACTGAATTGTAAAGGAAGATATTTCCTCCGACAAAATTAAAGTGACATTTATTGATAAATTTAAACCACTGTGGCTGATTGAAACGAATATTTTCTAAAAAGCAATTATTCGTTTATTTTCTAGAGCTTTCTTTGTTTAAATACTTGACAATATATAATTACTTTAAAATTGTGCGTAATTTCAGAGGTTTTGGCAATCTGTGCCTGATTGGCCTGACTTTTTTCAGCAAGCTAAATTTCTTTTATCCCTAATTTTCGATATACACATACTCGATTTTCATTATATACACCTTCTATCATTTTTTGCTTTGAATCGTACATATTATGGACGTTCTGGAACAGGTAATTTAATAATTCTGTTTTTCGTGTCTTATTTCTTTCCAAATTATTTGATCGGGTGTATTGCTACGTAAGAAGTACACAGTCTGTTGCCTAACACTAAGTTATCAAATATATATTTAAGTTCGATTAACATGGAAGCTAATCTTAAGTTTTACGACACAAACAAATTAGCTCAAGATATAGCAGGCATGAACTTAATAGATGTGAACGAACTTAATAGCTTATCAGACTCAAATGTGTATATTAAGACTGAAAATGACTTGGCATCTATGGGATTCTCTTTTATTAATAGGGTTGGGGCCTCTACAATATATAATTAGAAGTCGTACAGTTTTCAAATAGGTTATGTAACAAATGGACAGGACACAAGCAAAATCATTGGTCTATATATTAAAAACAATCCTAATCTGTACCAATACTTATCTAACTGAAAAGGTCCCAATTAATTTTTAACTACATAATGTGTAAATTTACTGGAATAATTTTCTAAATTTTTAAATTCAGATTTTATGTATTAAGATAATTAGTTTCTGGTCAAATTCATTAATGTAACCGGCACGTTTATCACTGTGCCATTAAAAATCTGTTGGTTTTTTTAATAAATAATTAATAATTTCTCCTATAGCCACACTATATCCATAGAAATCCAGGAAAATTGAAATATATAAGCGAAGCTCTCATTATTACGCATACATGCATAGTGTATTCTATGGACCGCAGCCTGAATCATCATATCATTTTGTACAGTCACGATATCAATAATAATGTGTTTGATACTATTATGTAAAATGTTGGCATGAACAAATCTTTTACAACAAACATGAATAACACCACCATTCATATTCCGTTATCTGCCTATACAGAATACTGAATTACCAGGCATTTCGAATTCATGCTAATCACCGTCTTTGTGGAGCCACGTATTGCCAAATTTATGGAATCAAAAATATTGTTCACTATAAATTTTGTCAACAGGAATTTCTACGGTTTTTATTTCAAAATTAGCATAAAATAATGAGTAATTATATGAAGACTAATCCATATACACGAAGTTCTCCAGAAGTTCAACAGAATACATTTCTTTAAAAAACCTTTGAAAATAATTACTACCATCGCACAAATCTTTACCGTGTATAAAAACATTAGTTTCGACGTTGTGGTACATATCCCGCTTCATATTAATTATTATAAGCAGTTGCTTTTACCTATAGTCATCCTCCGCTTTTGTTGATTTTATCTGTATATTTATTATTTCATCCACTGTCGAGCTGCAACTAGATTGTAACGCGCTGCTCTGCGTTAAAACCCAATAACTACAACCTCGCGAGACGCGATATGATACATTAGGTATAGAGTTACTCGCCATCTCCCGGTCGATCCCACACTTCCACATCTATCCGGATGGCCGAAAATTAAAGATCAACACCGACTACCTTCCTCTACTCCCAATGCTTAGAGTAAAGAAAGAGTATCTATATTCACGGCGTGTCAACTCGCAACTTACACAAATACACGAGTATGAATATAAAGTCACTCACGTTAAAGAGTCAGAAAACATAGTTGCGGACTCCCAGAGTCGTCTTGCAGAACCTTGGGCCTCCATCTTCTGTCCTTCACCTATAAGCATTCATGAATTGCAAGTAGCACATCCAAATGACCCGCTGTTCTACGATATTGATCTATCAGGCGACGAAGATACGATACGTCCACCTCCAGACAGTTTCGCCGACCACCGGCTAACGCCCGACAGCTCACCAGCAACAGAGCCAACTGACGCCGACATGCCGCCTTGAGAAATAGAGGAACCAGAGTCAGTGTCAGCAGAGCCAACATCAGTGTTTACTCGTTACGGCAAAACCATAACATCTCCCGTCTGGTTATCCACTTTCACCGTGTACTAATTTTCATTGTCAGGCGGGTGTATGTATCACGTGGCTTCGCGTTACAAATGAGTCTCAAATTAGTCAAATCCGGTTTTCCTTAGGGTCACATATGCTAATTCTGGTTTTAGGCAATCTTTCTCCTAACTGTGATTTTAGAAACATTCTCTGTGTTTTTCAAGCAGTTCTAATAGAGATTTCTTGAACTGCAATTTTATTTGTAATTAATAGGGCTTTGTTTAATAATAACACTCACCCGCGCGTAATACGCCGGTAGCATGCAGTGGATTATTGTGTTTTAGCTGTCAAAGCCAGGATTTATATTTTGTGTGTTCTTAATCGAATATCCATGACTATTAACTATACTGCTAAGACATTCTGGATTTATTTATTGTGTTTTATGACTTTATGCTTTTGTGCCTAGATATTAACTTTGTGTTAAAAATATTTTATTCTGTTGCCGTCTAGAGCACGGTCAATTTTGACTAACATTACATTTTAATTTACTTTATAACATTGTTAATAAAACACGTACGATACATCGACTTAGCCTTCTCCAATCACGACACTGAAGAGTAACTGAGACTGATTATAAGCACGGCCCACGAAACCCATTTCTTCCGAAGTCAGCTACCAGGCATATGTAGGAATATCATAGCATCGCCAAATAAAGCGCTACTCCGCAAAATACCACCTATATAAATCGCAACACCTCCTTTAAGTTAACTGTATAATTAAATGAGCATTGGTTGCGAGAACGGTGATATAAATTAATGAAATAAAGTTTCTGATCATGATATAAACACATCATCCATTATGTACATACATTTGTATGTATGTAAAAAATGTAAAAGGCAACTCATCCAGCAGATCGGTTTCGTCCTTATTGGAAACTCAACACGTACGGTCCAGAATTTGCTGCGGACAGGGCTCGAATTTAGACATGTCTGCTTCAAAATCTGTTGCTGTAACCACTGAGCCACCCAGCCACATAATACACAGAATTTTTAGTTATATTCTAATTAATGTTCCTTGATTATCCTTTCCTTTAGTTGGAACTTATGTAGCATACGTTTAGACCTAAAGTTCCAACTAACTACACCCAAACTTTAATTAAAGAATAGGCAGCACGCCAACTGGGGACCTGGTATTAGATTTTATAATTATATTAGTAAATAAACATTGGTTGTGTGAGTGGTGAAAATAATTCATTGAATCACGTTTGCGATCCTGATATAATCATATGTCCCATTACGTTCATACATTTGCCAGTATAAATTAAGCATTGCATAACGTAGAAAAGACAATTCATCCAGCAGACCCGTTTCGTTCTAATTTGTAGCTCATCACGTACTGTCCAGGATTTCCCGCGGACAGAGTTCAAACCTGAGAACGTCTGCATCGGAATCTGTTGATCACTCTAGTTTTTCTAGACGTTGCTAAATTTATATTCATAAAATTTTGTCACATCCAATGAACATCCACTTAAGCGCGTATAGTTAGTCTTTCTTGATTTTAGTCTAATCATTGTAAATATTCTAATGTCTTTTGGATAACGTGATAACAGCAGATTTGGGGCGATCAGAGTTCCTTCCTACCATAAAATACTTATATTTCTCGAATTAATTCTAAATACCTAACAATGATTAACATCCTACTTTAGGTTGAACGAAAATATTTATTCATGTTTTAAGGCCTGGGATGTTCCTTCGTCAACCTACATGTTCCAAATACCTTAATCTGATCTAGACGTCACAAACGGATTAATTTCATCCTCGTATATATTTTCAAATTAAACTTGTAGCTTAATGCCAGTTATCAATTTTTCTACATTCTAATTAATTTTGGCTTTTAACTTGCTGTTTTATGCGCAGAAATCATTCAACTGCATTTTCGCAGCATTCAGTTTAGCCGCAAATTGGTTAACGCTCTTCTGCCTTTGTCATGCTATATTATGCCTAAATAATTCCAAATAATATTTTACTTTGCAGTGCATTTCTCAAAATTAAACCTGGAATTTGTAGGAACCATTTTAAAACGGCGCATAATTGTGACAAGATGTTGGAGAAGGATTTCTGCATAAAAAATCAATTAACAGTTTATTTAAAAACTAAAACCACCATTTAGGGTTCGAATGAAAATTATTGCAAAGAAGAAATATTATAATAACTTATGGAAATTTCTTCGTTAAATTCGGTTTGCACATCTCCATCATCAGTTCGTGCCTTGTTTCATGTTTAGTATTCAGTCCTCACGTGCGTGAGCACAATTCATTCATGTTCCCTTGCTATCTTACATTTCTTTACAAATTTTATAACTTGTATTTTTTTACGTTCAAAATATTATTTAATGCCACGAGTTAATTTTCTTTACATGTTAGTAAAGCAAGGAAAACTTTTTTAAATTGTTCTGTTTTCTCTCTTCCTAAATTAAACGTGCTGCAGCATTAATTGAAGCGTACAAATCCACGTGGTATAATATATATATTTACAACCTTTGATACTATGATTGTTCATCTAAACCCCAAGGACTTAAAGGGACTGACTGGAGATGACTCAGATCTTGGTCTAATTGATAGTGATTTCAGTAACAAGAGGTGTGTTACCATATTCAGGCAGACAATAAAATTGTGTCAATGTGGATCTTATTACGAGATAGGTTAGGAGCATAAATCTTCTTTTAAGTAAAAATTTTTTGGTTGCTGACTTTATGTATGACATTTATGGGACGAATAATGTAATAAATTTCAATCTTTCTTTTGGAATGCGAGCCCTAATAAAATTCATAGTATCCTTTCCACGAATACATCTTGTAAGTTGCAGCAAAACCAGTAAAGTGCTCCTAGAGAACGGCCAGTGCAATGGGGTATTATGGTCCACCATCTAACCAATCAGGATAGTCAAGATTATGCCAAAAATATAAATTGTTTAAGGCTCAGATTTGTAGATCAAGAGAAAACCAGCAGAGCAATCTAAAAGGTTTTCAGAATCAGATTAAGAGAAAGAAGTATGGGGAACTACCTGATCTGCGTTTTGACTAACGCAGCTTTTATTGTTCCAGTAGTTTTCTTTTTCCGATATATTTCGCTAAACTTATCGACAGCCTTCATCAAAGAAAACTACTGGAACAATGAAAGCTGCGTTAGTCAAAACGCAGATCAGGTAATTTAAATTAATCCAGGCTCGCAAAATCAATTTTCATTCAAGTATGGGAAACATTGCCACATGCAAGGATTTTTATTGAAGTTACATTTTTAGAACTCTTCATCGGACAGCCAGTAATAAACAAATTGAATAATAGAGCTGATTTTTTGGTATAACCAATGACTTGGAAGTAAAACAAATAAAAACAACGAGATAAATTTTGTGTTAGGCATCGGGCACGTCGATGGTGGCTGCGGGCGAATGAGATAAGAAACTATTAATAAATGAAAATGTGTATCATATGTCTTTTGTTGTAGAAAATACTCAAAAACCGTTATTGGGAATCGGTTTCTCTAGAAAATGGGTTAAGACGATAGATTGTTAAAATAAACTTATATGCCTATCGAGGGCGGAAGGCATAAATTCTAAAAAGTCTTTATGTACCTCTAAGGCGCAGGAGAACACCAAGTGTCTGCCTGGATGATGGAAAGAATTTCAAACCCAATACAGCAATATATTCCAACTTCCTGATTGCAATAAATATACAATGCCGACGGTCGACCGCTTTAACATATGGCTAAAATTCAATGAAGGTTACGAACTACCAGAAACTATAGGGTGCTTTCCAAAGAAATAAGCAGCAGCGACTCGAGCAACAAGAGATGATAGAGGCCGGCGTTCCTGAACTTTCATCATCTATTGTTAGAGCTCCCGTTGTTTTTGTTACGAAAATGGATGGTTCGCTCCGACCGGCGGCTGATTTCCGGTAATTAAACTCGGCGACTAAACCTGACCAGTATCCCGTGCGGGCTATGTGTGATCTGTTCTTAGAGCTAGCGCGGAGGCAAATTGTTTTCCGTACTTGACCTAAAACAAGGACCTTGGCAAATTTGCATGCGGCCGAAAACCCATGGAATTTAGCGCTGCAATTACCTCAAGGTCATCTACAATTCAATCCTGTATTATACGTTCTTGCCAATGCACCGCAAATGTTCCAAAGAATGATTGACTCTTTCGTGTCCGACTTGACCTGTACAACATCTTACGTTGACGGTTTTATTATTTTGGCCATTACCGTGCACCAAATACATATTTGGCTGCAGAAGATGGTGGTCAAAGCCTTAGAACGATGTTAACATTTTAATCAATAAAACGTTCAGATGTATTGGCAAGTGCGGTTCCTGGTTCACTCAGTTTCAGCGGTGGAATGTATGCCATTAGATTCAAATGTACAGCGCATCAATGACTATCTGGCGGCAACTACTAAAAAACAATTGCGCCGGTTTATTACTACATTGAGTTTCTATAGACCATATCTCGCAGGGATGGCATTTGCTCAATAACACTTGTCTAATTTAATTAGAACCAAGATACCGTTTCGTTGGACGAAGGAGGCTCAAGAAGCGTTTATCCTATACAAACAGAAATTAATAGACATTACCATTTTAACTTTCTGTGTAGGTAGTTTGTCAATTGTTATAGTTGCATAAGATATTGTCAAAGAAGCTGTGTGACAAGCGGGCAGACTTCCGGAGCAATATATAAGTAGCGAACTTTCTAAGGCGGAAAAAAATATACCGCCACAGAAAAGAAATTACTGGCCTTATAATGGGCACTACAGGAGATAATGTATTTTGTCATCGGTGGACATATAGATGTCTTTAATGGCAACAAAGCTTTATTGTATAGTAGATCACTGTTTATTGAGAAGAAATGGGTTCACCGAACCATTGAATGACTAGAATAATACGATGTATCAATTCATCATAGAGCCGGCATCGAGAATGTGGCAGCCAATGCGCTCAGCAGAATTTCCGCTATGCGAAATGCGTCACTTTTTAAAGTCTCTGAAGAACAGGGAAATGACGCCACATGCCAGGAAATAGTCAATCAGTTAAAAAGCGGCACAGTGGTGCCCGCGACATATAAA
The DNA here is from genome assembly GCA_029291075.1 of Eudiplozoon nipponicum. Lineage (NCBI taxonomy): Eukaryota > Metazoa > Platyhelminthes > Monogenea > Mazocraeidea > Diplozoidae > Eudiplozoon > Eudiplozoon nipponicum. Next base: position 73,528 of record JAQBSW010001980.1, on the reverse strand, counting down.
GCGTTTGGCCTGCCTAACGGCATATTGATACGAAAAGAAGTAAGCACGAATCGAATGTGCATTAGATTATACTTTATGTTCGTTCTCTCTTTGGTTAATACTTCTGGTCACAACTGAACTAATATGTTCCTAGGTTTGCAACATACATACATTGCAAACAGTGAAATAGTTTGTTCCAGATTCTTTAAAAACAGAATTGATGCACTTCTGGAATGAAACGTTAAGACATGCCAGCGCCGGGTGACTCATTGAGACATTGCAGTCACGACTGTATTTTCCTGGAATGTTCAATGAAATTCGTAGCTATTCTCAATAGTGAAATACCTGTCAGCTTTTTAAGCCACAAAAAACAGAAAAGTTCACTCAGATTGCATTCAATATCACTGTATATTGGCCTGATAGGTCTTCTGCCGGTAGCTCGTGGCGGGTAGCCTATGTGTTTTTCATGGTCAATAAGTTTACCCGATAGATCGTGATTGGACCACGGAAGAAAATCAAAATAGATTAGATTATAAAGTACAAAGAAAATTGATGGTTCAAACCATTTTCTCCAACACATGTTATTGATACCTACCAAGGTGCACAGTTCGAGTCCAGAGCATTGCATCAATGATGCAAGGACGTTGACGTAAAGAATTCCCGCGCAGCCACTTATCACCTGAACACCAAGGCCTACTCCTGAGGAGGGATGAAGATGTAGCAATATATACATTTTAGGCAAATAAGCACCAAGGGTCCTATCTAGGGCTGGCATGAATTCAACAGTATGTACTCACAAAAACGCATTTATTATGATGAATTAGTCAGCACAATAATGTAAGCAGACTTTGATGCGCAGAAGTGAACATAAAATAATAAATACTCGTTTTTTTTACAAAGTTGATTCGCTTCATAGAGAAAATCTTACATATAACTGATTAAAAATAAAGTAGGTAAATAGAGATAAAAAATGGCTTTTCTCGGATTGGAAAACTTAGTAAGGGGATTCACTGCACAAATGAACACCTTAACTGCGAAGATAGGGTTGATGAAGTCTCGGCTGGATGACACTCTAATAATAAAATCTGAGGGAATCCGCATAAACGATCCAACCAATATAAGTGAAGTCAGCAGCTAGATCTAAGCAAACAAAAACGTAACGGATCCTCGGACAGTATGCTACCTGTGTAAGTTTCTGTGCATGTCCAATTAATATCGTCGAATCAAACCAGGTCTAGATGGAATTATTTTATCGTTGAGAAGTCATTTCATTCGCGATAAAATCACGATAAATAAGTCATAGCATATCACCATGGGTTCCGATGACCAAGAAATATTGCGGAGAGCTAAGGACATGCTAAGCGAGATTACCACAATAGCAATTGTAAAATTTCATATGCGTATTAAGCTAATTATGAATGCCTCAATTGTTGCATTTGGGACAGTTCGGCAGCAAAGAGTTAATAACATAGTTGGAACGATATGATATTACAGCTGTAAACTCCAAGACCGTGAAAAACCATAAGTTGATTTGATAAAGATCTGTATGCTTTATGTGCTGAAGTACTGTATTTCTATTACTACTATGTCGAGCAGTAGTTTAAGATTTTAACAGACTATAAACCGTTTAGTGTCTGCAAATCCGCAAGGCAAAATTACATATTTAGATTTCATTTAAAAATAACCCAATTCGAAGAGTTTGATTTTACCGTCTCTCATGTTGCTGGAAAAGAAAAGTTTTCGGCAGATGCACCCAGCATACTGATTGTGGTAGAAATCCGTTAAAGAGTCTAGATATTTAGCCAGAAAATTTAGTCTAGCATATTATAGAAGGGCAAATTTTGGATTCATTTTTAGTGTTAATGGAGAAAAGGTAGCCTATTTTCTAAAGTATATGAGTGGCAATTGTTTTCTGTGTGAAAATTCCAGAAATGAACTTAGATCGTATGTGCTATCGGCCTTTTGTATCAAGGTAATTCAAAAAACCAGGTTATGACATCCTTTAAATGACGCCTTTTTAAGCTAATTTCTGTTGGATATGTATAGCCGAAAATGTCGAAATACATACGGGTTTGGGCAAGTGCTTACATCCAATGTTAAACTTAACATGTTGGCTACACACAATAAAAAAGTTTAAGAAGAACAGGATACCAACCGGCCGATTCTAGCATGTCCATATTGACATTGATGAGATCAATAGCAAGAACTATTTACTCACTATGTTTGAGCAATTCATTTGTCAATTTGAAGTGATACTTTTGAATGACAAGACAACTGAAGAAATCTTGATCATGTTCCTGCATAATTCTGTATTGCGATATGGTGGGCCTTTATGTGTCACCAATGATCTCGGCAGCTATTTTATGTCGGGGCTTTTAATTAAATCTCTCAATAACATAAAAATATATTTCCTGAATTCTGTGGCGTACAATACCAAATAAAAATTATGATAGACTGGCTGTGTAGTAAATTGAAAGCTGCCTTAATGTGTTGCAATGCGACAAGTTAAACAAAACATCTTCATAAGTTTCTGCTAGCAATGCCCAATGCGTATAGGACTAAATAAGGTATTTAGGGAGCAAAATTGAATTATGAAGGACCAGTAAGTCCGTATGTATTTATTTTAGTAGAAAATTCAATTTTATATATTGGAATTTAGTTCTATAAGTTTATTCGTTATAACACTTAGAGGTACAGCGCTGAAACAGTTAAAGAAGTCAGGACCAAATGCTATGTGCCGTGTATTATGAATTTGCATTGCATGTGCATATAACTAAAGACATTAGCGGAATTGTCTAGACTCTATTTTACGATGGACCGTAAATGTTCAGAAATTTGACTGACAATAATGATTTTATCGAGGTTAATGTCATAGAGGATTGTTCATCTTTGAATCATTGCATTCTACGGTGTATCTGGATTGATGACATAACCGAAAAAAGGTAAGTTAAAGTACTGTCATTTCATCGCCTAGTCTGTTACGCAAATTCCTTCTTTACGAGCAACAGATTCAAGTTAGAAGTAAGAACAAGGCGATTTTTCGGTGTCACAAGTACCAGCTCTAAAAGACCAGGATGAGTCAGACGTAATGACGATATAGATGGCACCAGTAAGCACAACTCGATCCAGAACGATACGACATCAGCTAAAGCACAGGGATTACGTTTAATGCCAAATGCCTATTTTAATTTAATAGTTTATGTGGCTGAAGCGTTTCTTCCGACCATAATTAAATTAACGTTACATTAAGAAATTTATATCTCCGTTGCTGACTTGAATGAATATTATTTATATAGGTCAATACGCGCAACGCTTTAAACATCATTCTTCCGTTTTCATATTACTTCAACATCGAAATGTTAGTTCTGGAACTGAACGCTTTATTGGACAGTAATTTATATGAAAATAATTTAAGAAAATTTATATTATATTGTAGGAAGTTTTGTGCTTATTGTAAGAGCTTTTGGGTGGTAGCTGTTTATTTAGCGATGCTATGCCATTCCTACATATGCCTGGTAGCGGTCGTCGGAGAAAATTAGTTTCTTGGGCCGTGTTCATGATTAGCATCCGTTCACTTTCCAATGTGTGATGTGAGAAGGCTAAATCTAATCATCATACGTATATTGTACACAAAGTTGCAAAGCAAATTAAAAATAACTGTTAGTCAAAATTGACCGTGCTCTAGGGGCTAACAAAATAATATATTACCTGATCTGCGTTTTGACTAACGCAGCTTTCATTGTTCCAGTAATTTTCTTTTTGCAATATATTTCGACCTACTTTACCGGAGGTCTTCATCAGTTGCATTTCACGAAAAAATGAAGCAAGCGCGTTATTTCCTCTAGTCATAATATTTATATACCTCAGACTGACCTTTCATTAGATATAAGAGAAACATGTTGCGCGACAGGAAATAAACAATTTACCTGATTTTCGGATTGCGTACCGAAATATTTGATTCCACTGTCATCATGATTTTTGCAAATATTTCGACCTCCAATTACGGAGGTCTTTTTCAATGCCAAACGCATCACACACTTAGTTGACAATCAATATGTCAAGTGGAAATATTAATTTAAACCGCATCATTTATACTTGTTTTTAGATCTCTTAAGCATAACGTTTTTTTATAAAAATGTTAGGAAAGTGTATGTTAAATTGGTTTGTGTATGTGTCTACATGTATACACTCTTCGCAATGAGATTACAGTGATTTAATGACAATTACTGACAACTCACTAGATAAGCGTACGTCATGCCTGTGTGTATGTGTTCTCGTTTGTTTTGAATTGAGGAGTAATCAGTTAATGCAAGTGTTCACTCATCCCAGTGAAATTACAGCGATTTGGCAACAACTGACTATTCACTGGATAAGCGTGTTTGTGTGTATGTGCATGAGCGTTTACTTAAAACTGAGAGCTAATCTGTTACATGTAATTACAGGCACGTGTAACGGTCATACAAGTAAAACTAAAATGATAACTGTCATTTCCTAACTTTCATTAGATATTCGCGTGTCACATGTGTGTGTAAGCTTTTTCATAACCGTTGTTTTCATTATAACTAATTTAGACCAGAGTGGCTGAATAATAATTTATGAATTGCATGCGATAACTATTCGTTTTACACACTCAATGTAAATGACGTAACTGAGATGGGGGAGACCCATAATTCAGAAACACTCGTCATAAAACATGCCATGAGTGATAAAAACAGAAGTCTGAAAGACTAATGCACATGTTAAATTTCTATTCAAACCACTAGGTTGTACTCAAAATAGATAAGTTATTAACAGTTATTGGCGCACGCCACGCAAGTGCATATGTATGTGTATGCATAACTAAAAAAACTTGGTTAAATTATTTTTTTTTGATACACATATACGTACATCTAAATGAAACTGCAGTCAATAGACATTAATTTACCCTTTGCACGCGTCAGACAAATTATTACTTATAAATATTGTATTATTAGAATAATTTCAATAGGTCGGGTGGGCGTGCAAAACAGAAAATGAGGGTTGAAATCACTAATTGTTTTAAAATCAAACGAATAGTTAGAGATGAAATTTTGAAGACTATATTAATAATAATTGATTATTCATTTCTTGAATAAAAGCCTACTAATTAGTCAATCTTAATCTGATGTTCTTAATCATTTACTGGAGCTAGCTTCAGTTGCCAATTTATGCAATCGTCTTTTCCTTCCATTAGCTAATGCAGTTCTGCAAATCGGACCTAAAGATTTTTCAACAGCTGTTACATTCAAAATATTATCTCTAGATTTAATTTCTATAGATTCTCTAATCAATCTCGTTACCCTATTACGACTACATTTTGCTATGCGTTTGCATTCCTCCCAGTTGATAGTATGCCCAGTCTCCACTACATGACGAGCAAGATCTGATTTAGCAATATGTCCATACTTACACGCAGTTTTATGTTCATCTCTTCTTACTTTTATTGAGAAACATAAAAGCGAATAAGGAGAAGGAAGAGCGGAAGGTCATGGTATTAACGGACTCTATATTTAGTAGGAAAGTGAAATCGTTATAAACAAATTAGAGGCGTTCCAATGGGACAACCTTTGTCGGTCTCAATATCTAGTATCTTTATGCATTATTTGGAGAATAATCTGTTGGATAAGACTCCATTGAAACCAAAAGTGTACCTACGTTTCTTGGATAATATATTACTGATCTGGAACCATGGTGATAATGAATTGGTAAATTTCTTAAATTTAGCTAATCGAATGAGCGAACTACAATTTACTTTAGAAAGGGAATTATCGGGTGAATTACCATTTTTGGATGTCAAATTAATTATAAATGGTCAGAAATTGGGAAGAGATATTTATAGGAAGGATACTTATTCAGGAATCCTTCTTAATTTCAAGTCCAATCACCCGTATCGAATGAAAGTCGGTATCTTAAAGTCATTAACATTAAGAAGTCTTAAGTTAGCAGATATAAAGCATAGGAAGTTAATGGTTACCCTCCTCATTTAATAGATGCAACAATGAGGGACGTGGTGAAGAAATTTAATCCTAGTTTGAGATACTTAAAAGCGGATAAGAAGAAGGAAGAGCGGAAGGTCATGGTATTACCCGACTCTATATTAAGTAGGAAAGTGAAATCATTAGCTTTAAAATACAATATAAGTACCATTTTAAAACAGCCCCTTAAACTTGACACTATACTCCCTAACCAAAAAGAAAAGATTGAACCCTTAGACACTTCAGGAGTGTATGAGATCCCATGCAATGATTGTAGTCTCTATTATGTTGGTGAAACCATGCGCCCAATAAAAGTAAGAAGAGGTGAACATATAACTGCGTGTAAGTATGGACATATTGCTAAATCAGATCTTGCTCGTCATGTAGTGGAGACTGGGCATACTGTCAACTGGAAGGAATGCAAACGCATATCAATATGTAGTCGTAATAGGGCGACGAGATTGATTAGGGAATCTATAGAAATTAAATCTAGAGATAATATTATGAATGAAACAGCTGTTGAAATATCTTTAGGTCCGATTTGCAACACTGCATTAGCTAACGGAATGAAAAGACGATTGCATGAATTGGTAACTGAAGCTAGCTCCAGTAAAAGATTAAAATATCAGATTAAGATTGACTAATTAGTGTGCTTTTATTTAAGAAATGAATAATCAATTATTATGAATATAATCTTCAAAATTTCATCTCTAAATATTCGTTTGATTTTAAAACAATTAGTGCTTTGCACCCCCACCCTAACTAATTGAAATTATTCTAATAATACAATATTTATAAGTAATAATTTGTCTGACGCGTGGAAAGGGTAAATTAATGTCTACTCACTGCAGTTTCATTTAGATGAACGTACATGTGTATCAAAAATAATTTAACCAAGTTTTATAGTTATGCATACACATACACATGCACATGCGTGGCGTGCGCCAATATCTGTTATTAACTTGTCTATTTTGAGTACAACCTAGTGGTTTGAATTGTTAGTTAACATGTGCTTTAGTCTTTCGGACTTCTGGTTTTATCACTCATGGCATGTTTTTATGACGAGTGTTTCTGAATTATGGGTCTCCCCCATCTCAGTTACGTCATTTACATTGAGTGTGTAAAACGAATAGTTATCGCATGCAATTGATAAATTATTATTCAGTCACTCTGGTCTAAATTAGTTATGATGAAAACAACGGTTATGAAAATGCACACACACATGTGACACGCGAATATCTAATGAAAGGTCAGTCTGAGGTATATAAATATTATGACTAGAGGAAATAACGCGCTTGCTTCATTTTTTTCGTGAAATGCAACTGATGAAGACCTACGGTAAAGTAGGTCGAAATATTTTGCTAAAAGAAAATTACTGGAGCAATGAAATCTGCGTTAGTCAAAACGCAGATCAGGTAATTTGAATTAATCCAGATTCGCAACAAAGAAGTTCCTTCAATATACGATATCTACTGTAAAAACGAGTTCGCACCTCTCGATGGTATGAGGCTATACCACTGCCAGACATGAAGCAAGAAATTGTCAGTTATGCTTTAGAGCTCAATTGGTTCGCTCGGTTTGGTGCCCCAGCTGAAGTGACAACCGATCGTGGCGAACTATTCCGCGGCGAAGATTTTGCAGTCCTACTGAAATACTATGGTGTCAAGCACTCCGTGACTGCGGCGCGCAATCCGAGAGCAAACTGTTTCGTCGATAGGCCACACCGGGAACTAAAAGCGGCGCTCAAGGCCAGCCCAGAAGAAAATTGGCTTGCGGCTTTACCGAAAGTACTCCTATCAATGCGTACAAGACCTCGAGAGCCGATCAAATGTAGCTCCGCTGAAATGGTGTTTGGCGAATGTCTACGGCTGCCTGGCGAACTAGTCCGATCACGCTCTGAAACTGCGATAACGATGAACGATCCGGCATTTCTGTTTCCACTTCGCAGTTACCTACAGTATAACGCTCAGAATCGGCCGATCTGTCCTACACGTCAGCAACATGGTCCAATATATAAACGCAAAGATTTTGATAGCTGCAAATGGTTCTTCGTCAACAATGACATGGATAACAGGATTCTAGCTAAACCGATGCGCTGTCCTTATCGTGAGTTAGATCGACGTCAGAATTACATTATTTTGGAGATTAATGGCAAGGCTAAAGATGTCTCCAAACACAGATTATCCCCGGCCGACGTTGATCCAAACGACCCGCTGTTCCTTGATGTTGACCTATCAGGCGGCGAAGAAACGATGATTCCACCTCCAGATTGTTTTGCTGACCACGGACTGACGCCCGACATCTCACCAACAACCGAGCCAACTGACGCCGTCACGCCGCCGCGAGATATAGAGGAACCAGAATCAGTGTCGACAGAGCCAACATCAGTGGTTACTCGTTACGGCAGAGCCATAACACCTCCTGTAAGGTTAGCTCCCTTCATTGTGTACTAATTTTTATTGTAGGGGGGGTGTATGTAACACGCGGCTCCGCGTTACAACCCAACGATGTTCAATTTTGACAAATATAAGGTCAAATAATCTAAATCTGCTTTTACACAAAATTTCTCTTAACTGTGATTTTAGAAACAATCTCTGTTAGTTTCAAGCAGTTTAATTCAGGTTTCTTGAACGGCAATTTTAATTGTAATCAATAGGGTTTTGTTTAATGAATATACACACCCGCGCGCAATACGCAGGTAACATGCGGTGGATTATGGTGCCCATGTGGATATATTGACTTTCTTTCCATTAATCTCGGTTTACTTTATTAAGAACAGTTCAGATATGATTCCACGCATCAGGACATCAGATGTTCCTCAATCACATTCACAAAATTCTATGGTTCAATGGAATATTTTAATTGAAAAATGCAAAACCTAGCTAACAGTGGAATAATTATTTGTGATTTTTTTTCAAGACTGGTTTTACGCGATTTTTATCAATCAACAATCAATGACAATATTTACCAGTGACTTCAAACTAAATTGCTAATCAATCTGGGTTTATATCATCATATATTTTGAATTATTTACATGTATTTATCACGATTCAGACGTTTGTGTTCCTGATTGTCACTTGTGTATAAGACATTCAATTGTGTTGACAATATATCTTTTTGTTGCCGTCTAGAGCTCGGTCCGTTTTGTTTGCTTAGCTACACCACCTGCAATAAACGTCTGAAAATAAATGAGTTTTCTTACTTCACCCTTCGGAAAATATCAGGGACTGATCATGGAACGGGTGTGGATAACGACCACCGTGAAAATGTAGAAAAGCATTGCTAAATAGACAGCTACCCCCGCAAAAGCTATTACTATAACTACAAAACATCCTACAATTAAAAAACCCTATTAATAATAATAATAATAATAATAATAATAATAATAATAATAATAATACATTTATTTGACATCAAAGGCCAACTGGCCCGACCATTGAAATAACAAATCAAGGGTAGGATATGTGGAGGTGAATGGAATTGTGACTAGCAAAGTATTTAATAGCAGGGGGGAGGGGTTGGAGAAGGGAAAAGTTATCATTAACATCAAGATAGTTAAATCTGGTGAAAAATAAATAAAAACGAAGTTCCATTTGACTAGACAAGATCAATTGGAGATAGTCCATGAAGTGTCAGAGCTTCTAGGTGAATGTGAGATCGAAAAAGATGGCGGACCGGAGGTAGACGTCGACCGATGGAGTCCATTGTCGTGGAGACTGAGTTGCTAGAGCATAGCATAGACATGGATGGAATCTGCAGGATTGAAGCGAGCGAGTCTTGCAGGGGTCGAAGGCATCCGTAGAACGAGGTTGTGATTGAAGGAAGACCAGGGGGAGTCGATGTCCGAAGCGAACCGCTGGTGGATCGGTAGGGCTGTTGGGTTTCCGGTCCTCCGCTGAAACAAGTAAGAAAAGAATTGGATGAGCAAAACGTAGTAAAGTATCCGCAACGTGGATATGATGGGGTCAGGAAAGGGCTGAGAAGTGGTATCAGTGAGTCGAGAAGAAAAGATTAAGTCCAGATACAAATAAAATTGCAGTTCAAGAAATATCAATTAAAACTGCTTGAAACTAACAGAGATTGTTGCTAAAATCACAGTTAAGATAATGATTGAATAAAACCATAATTCGTATGTGTGACCCTAAAGAAAACCATATCTGTCGAATTTGGGCTTCGTTGGGTTGTAACGTGGAGCCGCGCGTTACAATATATATTGAAAGGATATTAGCGTTACCAAGTAAAAATATAAAAATAAAATATTAATGCTAGCCCGCCAAATCTACCCTAAGAAGAATGATTTCTCCAGGAAAAATAAATAATTAGATAGAGATCTGAGTAGATATTTAATAAAACAAGGTTTGGAGGCCAAATCAGAGAAAACGCAAGCATTAGGAATTGGCTGTAAGTCTGAATTAAATTTTGTTTATATTCAAGATTCCGTAAATAACGTTTTTTGAGATCAAAATTCAACATGAAATTAAGGATTTAAACACAACTATTCAATGCAGAGTATATGCTGAAACATTTATTGAGAGAAATATATTATCAAAGGATATACAATTACTAATGTATAATATTTGGAAAAGGCCGATATTTTAAAACACAGCTGCAAAATCAGACTCAATTGATAAAAAAAATTTCAGACAAGGTGCAGGGTCTACAAAGAAAAGTGTTTCAGTTTATTAGTCGAACTACTTCCATCTTGTAAACTTGTAGACAACAGTTTGTTTATTTAGATTCATGATCGTTTATAAAAATATTCTTCCTGAATAAGTTTACGGGTGTATATACATACATATATATATGCCCGTTGCATCAGTTATATGAAGTAGGGTCGAGTTCTAGAAGAACATTAATTAGGTCGCTAATTTTGAGAATTTTGTTTTTAATTTTTTTATGAATCATAAACAGTTTACTAGCTATTGCCAACAATGTTGAAATATGTGCCTTACACTAAGACGCCTTTTGAATTATGTGGTGAAATATGTGTGGACTGAATCCAAATGAACAAGTTATATTCTATTGTATTCGGTTTTTTTAATCTTATGAAAATGTCTGGAACATACGTTGTTTAAAATCTTTTGTGTGGTTAGTTATTATTCTAGGCTCAGTTACAGTTTTTTATTGTATCCTTACGTGCGTGAATTTTCTCTGGTTGTGTTCAGTTTCAAAACTTCAATGGTTTATAAATTTTCTGACTTTCTAGATTTAACTCGTTTGGCGTAACAATGATTGAATCGTACATATCCACAATTATTCTTGTATAGTTTAATAAATACGCGGGTTTTTCCCAGTATGCCAATCTCAAATTTGAGGACATATAGTGTCGGATTCGAGTGGTCTGAGAACTTACCTTATACATTTTGAAGTTTGGGCTAGCTCGTCAAATTTCAGTTTACATCATAAATTAATTAGGCCGGAAGTATGCTACCACACTTTGACAGACTCAAACTCAACGCCAATGACATTATCAGGAGGTATTAAGTTTGTAACGCTCAAGCTAGAGTACTATAAAAAGTTATGAATATATCTACAGGATAAGCAGTACTGTTCGTGGCACTTAAGATGGTCAATTAGACATTTACCGGCTAATTCAATGATAAATTAGATTAACAGAGGTGTGGCATTGTCCAGAAGTCCTCCTTGAGTTTTACTATTTTGTTATGCAAGTGGGCTACTGATTTACTCTGTACATACATGTAAGCCAGTAGATTAGAAGAAGCACGATATCGAATTTCTGGTCGAAGGCTTTGATGAATCTTGCTGATAGTCTACCCCAAAATTAAGGCGGCTGTCAAACGTAGAAATCAGTTTAATAGATGAATCGATAAGGATTTTATGGATGCACAGCAATTAGATTTTGACAGGACTGATAGCCAGCTGAGTTAGTGAAAATGTTTTGGTGAAAAAGAAAATAAGATATCGAGCGTAGATAATCAGCGCATCCAAAAAGAGATAAAATTTGCAGGCAACGAATAGATTATAGTTTGTTTTGTGCGAATTCAGTAGGTTTATACAAAAGCATGTCACAAGTTATTCGTTTATTGATACCGCGTTTTCTCATTGGTTCAGTGTTAGTCAAATAACTTTTGAATTTTATTTGGAGCTTTCGGTGATATTATTTTGTAACCTTTCTCTGGGGCAGGTGAGCTGTAGTAGTGTTTCTTCCACCACTTGTCTAGACGTGCCAGCAGAACTTCGTCTTGCACTTCGATAGATTCGCGCAGGAACGTGGCCATCTCTTCGAGTGCCAGAGGGAGCTTCTGTATGAAAAGTCGCATTAAGGTTTCCTTGGGCAGGTTGAATTACAAGGCTTTCTGCTCTATCTCCCTAAATAGCTCAAAAGGCGTGCGGCTACCTAGGGACATCTGGCTCATCAATTCTGTAAGCCTATCTTCTCGATCTGGTGTCAAGCGCTGCTTGACGGCGCGTTACAGGTTCTGCCATGGCTGCGCACATTTGCCCTCAGTGTATTGATGCAGAATATCTTTGAGTCCGCGTCTGAAAGACATTGGGATCGTCTTCCAAACCCTCAAAAAAATTGAGCCCTCGTCTGTTATATTGGACACATTGGCCAATAAAGTAACATCATCGACCCACTGGTCAAGGTAGTCTGAATCGAATTGGTATATTTTGTACTGTGTCCATGTGTTGGTGCGGCCTTTTGCTGGGCTCACCACCGGGCTTCCTGCATTTCCTGAACAGGACGTCATCTTATGTGTGTGAGTGTTGTCGAGAATAGATGGCAGTATAACATCGTCCTCACCCGTCATCGTACGGCTGTCTTCGAGCATTGTTATCTCGAGATGGTGTTTTTCTGTGATATGTGTCTTAGAATTTGCTTTCCCTTGTGATATTCATCCAAAGTGCTTCAAGTTCTCAAATTCTAGATGCTGATTAATTCTTTGCTGGCTGTGAGTTCGACGAAATGGGGCACCATTTATGTAGGGGTTTTTAGTGGGATAGCTATCTAGTTCGTGATGTTTTACCCTTCCTACATAGAACTGGTAGCTGCTGTTGAGAACCGTGCTTATGATCAGTCCACGACCTTTTCCCGATGGGTGATGTGAGAAGGCTAAGTCGAATGATCACATATGTATGTACACAATGTTGCATGGAAAGTTCATAGTTAGTCCAAATTGACCGTGCTCTAGACGGCAACAAACCGAAATATTGTCAACAAAATTGAATGTGTCATACACAAGTAATTATCAATTCACAGTTAAACAAAACAGTCCGTGCTCTAAGACGGCAGCAAAACAATATATTGTCAACACAAGTAATAATCAATCACAAGCGTCTGAATTGTGATGAATACATGTAAACGATTAAAAATATATGATGATATAAATAAAGTCACTGGTAAATATTGTCACCGATGATGAATAGAATAAAGTCGTGTAAAAACTGTCTTGAAAAAAACTTCACAAATAATTAATCCGCTGTTTGCTATGGTTTTAACTTATTTAATTATAATAATCCATTGAACTATAGAATTTGTGACTGTGATTGAGCAACATCTGATGTCCTGATGCGTGAAATCATATCTGAATGCAAAGAAAAATTATCGAACCACATATGCACAATAATCCACCGCATGCTCTCTGCGTATTGCGCGCGGGTGTGTATATTTAATAAACAAAACCCTATTAATTACAATTAAAATTGCGTTCAAGAAATCTCAATTAAAACTGCTTGAAACTAACAGAGATTATTTCTAAAATCACAGTTAAGTGAAATATTGTGTAAAAACAGATTTAGATTATTTAACCTTAAAAAGCACTACATTTGTCAAAATTGAACATCGTTGGGTTGTAACACGGAGCCGCGTGTTACAATTTGACCCGTTATATATCTGAAAAAGGAATAAGAAAATAATTTTTTGTCCTGTAAAGACTTTATTAGTACAATAAGAAAGATCTTAAACACAGTTAATAAGTTGGCTAATGATCTGCCCACAAGTTAACTAAATAAAAATCATAGTTTGCTGATTTTGTGCATGTGCATACTCGTGAACTGCTTCATAAGTTTGATTATGTCAAATAACCTCTTATTATTTATGAAAAAATAGTTAACCCTCTAATAAAAATAGAGCGGTGCTGATAAGTTTTTTGAGCTGCAGCATAAAAATAACAAAGTGGAATGCAACAGTCGATGCGAGTTTTAAGTTACTGTTTCCTGGGCAGAATTGATCATTGAAGGTTTCTGTTATTAGTTTCGCTGTGTTATCATCAAATTACACGTGTAAACGATATTCTTTTCTGGTTTCTTAATTTTAATTCACAGTTACGCGATGATACGATTGATCCACATTTTAACTACTCGCCGTGTTCATCTTCATGATGGCTGCATGCGGTTCATCCCATCTTTACGAAGAATGTCACATCATTATTACTAACCACTGGATATGATAGTCAAAGGCGGATTTCTAGAAGTCATCGTAGAGTTTTAATGTGAGTGTTCTCTTTGTCAGTTTATGATCTTATATGTTTTGTACGTAAAAAAATATTATATAAGAAGGGTGTTGTAGCGAATGCTGTCTGCAGACGTTGAAGAATCTTTTGGATTGCGCGCGGTAACACCACGAAAAATGGCAAACTAAGAAATTCCATAAATAATTTAATCGATAACGATTGTCCAGGTACGCAGCAAAAAGAGGTTGGCGTGGCAGAAGACTGGCTGAGTAAATAAAATATCGTGGGTATGAATGAAAATAAAGCAGCATGCGCAGATAATCAGCGCAGCAGAAAGGCGGCATCTAATGGAGACAAAGGGCAGGTAAGATTGTGTTGCAATGGAAATATAGGTACATGTCAGAGGTGATTGTTTTATAGATAACGTGCTTACTCATTGGTCCAGTGTCATTCAATTACACTTTTTATCATATTTTGAATTGATTTACAAGATATCGGCGATATAATTCGACCCGTTAAATTTTATAGACTATGAAAATAATAATAAAAATAATTAACTTATTTCCAATCCAAAACCTACCGGCCCAATAATTGAAATTATAAGGTACAAATCAAAAGTAGGATATGTAGATTTGAATGAAATTGTGACTAGCAAAGTATTTAACGATCAGGATAAAAAGAGTTGTGAAAGATAATCGCTTTCATCAGCTTCGTGACAGCTCGTTCTGAGGTGAAAGTGATTTCATTGGAATAGGTAAGTATTGACTTGAATAAGTTTCGTGAAGAGTCAGAGTATCAATGCAGGATTTCCTGTTTTCGGTTTAACGAATTTGAGACTGAGTTAGAAGGCGACGAATGAGCAGCTACAGACATCGACCGTCGGAGTTCTTTTCCGTTGTTTCGAGTTTCTGTAGAGTAGTTTTGACTGGGATAAAGTCGACTAGATTGAAGTTTGCGGAAACTCAAAATATCAGTGTTGCGAGCAGGGTTCACTGACTTCAACTGAGTGAAGTTACGAATGTTCTAAGGAGAAAAAGAACCAGCGTACGATGTATATCGTCAGATGGTCCAGCTGACTTTTAGAATTTATAATCGTTCGTTGAAACAAAATGAAGGAAATTAGAAGATCCAATTGTTGAGTCCACCTATATTCGATGGGCCATGCACTCGGAGATCGTCTGTATTTATTATCAGTTTATCGTCCAGACGAGACTTAATTATGCCTAATTCTGCAGTTAAATTGTTCATTTGAGTAGTCAGTCATTGAATCAACGTTACTGACCCATCAGAAACCGTTCTTAAATGTACGACACATGCTTTATTTTTACTCAATTATATACAGAATTTTGCTCGCATAACGAGCATCGATTTAATAAAACAAATTTGCAATTATTAATTAATTTATGTTCAGTTCGGCTCGAAATCTGCTTTTATCATTGGGCTCACTGCTTCATCCTTATACGGGCGTTTCTGCGCGAAGATTCTTCTGAAATAATGTCTGTCCTAGATAAGACCTTTTGTTTATTCTCTGTCTTAAAAGTGGCTATTACCACACAAATTATGGCAAAGTACTAAATATTTGGATGCAGTAATACAAAAATAGTATTGGAGAGCCCAGATTTGAGATTTTAAATCAAAGACGACTTGTCAAAATTGGAGGCTGAGCAAGAAGGAACATAACGCTCCGAAACTAGTTAAATGTCTAGAGGTAAAAAAGTATTTTGGGTGAAAACGGAATCAATTGCTCTTCCAATCAGCTTTCTCGCAAAGAAATTTGTTAAAGAAGTGAGTGTGAGCGTCCTCGTAAACTCATGCTGGGATTGGAGCTTCATTTTCGCAGGTAGTGCGTTGAATACAAATGTTGCTTTACGAAATAGATTTTATAAAATTTATTAGGGATATGGTTGAATTGAATTGAAGAGTTGCTATTGCGCGTAGCATAGTGGTGACTTTGGTGAGAAAAACTTGAGTGTATTAGGTAAAATGTGATCTTATGAAACACAGTGAATGAAAACTCTTAAATGTCGGGTAAACCATAGCGGTATAAAATTAGCCAGGAGCAGATGTTCCCGATAATTCTGGCTTCGAGGGAGACACGCTTTAGAAATATGGAAGAAACCTGTTCGATGGCGCAAAGTGACGGTAATGTGATAGGGCAATAAAAATCGCTAGCATATGATATGAGAGGTTGGAAATACACCTTAAATAATGTGAGTTAGATAGTGGGGTTGTTAATCTTGAAGAAGATTAAGCGGACATACTTAAAGAGTTTGAAAGTTGTTTGTTTACTGTGGGGATAAATCTAGTGATTTATAAAAATAGATACCAAGGTGCTTGGCCGCGAGTGTAGCGAAGATAAAAGCTGAGTGAATAGAGGTGATGAAGGATTGCATGCTGCTGGTTTGCTGAATGCTATTACCGTGTCATCTGCAAATTTGAACAGCTTGAACATGTTGTCCTCAACCTGCACCCGTTTGAGTGTTAGATTAAAAGGTATATGTGTAAGTACGGAAACCTGAGGGACTCCAGATCGGATAAGGGCTGATCTCGAGTGATTATTTCCGACTTTTACATTTGGATAACAATTTCGGAGATAGTAATTGATAAGATCGAGGACACTGCGGCAAATACCACTGCTCAATAAGGCGGATTCAATTACCGAAAACGGTAATGATTTAACAGCCTTAGATATATCTAGGAGGAGGAGAGCGCATTCATGACCTTTATAAATATAAAAGTAGCAGTGATTAAGGACACTCACTAAGTTGGTGGAAGAGGAGCTGCCAAATAAGAAGGCATATTGATCATCAAGTAGAAAGAAGTTATCTCGAGAATTAATGAAAGTGTAAATTAAATTATATAAAAATCGGTCGAATAGTTTAGTGAAATCAGGGACTATAGTTATTGGGCAGAGATCTTTGAATGACGAGAATGACGGTTCGCTATTTTTTGGGATAGGAGAGATTGTCGAATTGAGCCACTCCGGATGATGGTAGGTAGTTTCGAGACATCTGTTTATAACATCAGCAACCAACATAGATGAGAAATCATGCCGACAGAGACACCGTATTCATTAAATTGGTGTTTAGACTTGATGTTTTTGATCGCTTGGAAGATGGAGGCCGGCGAAATTTTAAAGCAACGTAGATTCTCAGTGTCTCCGTCATGGAGCATCTCAGCAACTGGAGTGGGAATGTAGAAAGAGTCTACGAGATAATTTAGATAGTCGTCGGCAAAGCTGAAGTCACCCAAACGAGAAAAGTATATGTTTAAGGTTTTGAACTTTTGTAAAAAAAATTTTTGATGACAGCGAATTTATTTCGGGAGTTTGGTGCTGTTCAACTGCGTCTTTCGCTGTTGAGCGCTTGTTTTTGATTATTTGTTTACTGAGCTCATTGATAAATCGGTATGCGAGAGCGCGTAAAAGTGTCGAGTTACGTAATCTAGAATAGCGTAAAAGATTTTCGCGTGCTTTAAACAAGATGTTAAACTTGTTTGTCGTGTAAATGTGTTGAATAGAGGTGGCAAAAGTAAAATATAAGTATAAGACGTTATGGGCATCGTAAAAAACACGAGGAGATGTTTCTGGGAGAATTAAAACTCCCCAATTAACGGCGTTACATTTTCGGCTAAAATTTTCCCAATCAGTGAATTATCTGAATGATTGAACGCTCTCTCTTGAGATAGAGGATAGAAGGGGAAAAAGGAGAGATAGCTGGCAGTGGTCGAGATTAGGAAAGATTTCCTAAGATTGAAAATTGTTCACGTCTTTGTTGGAGAGGGCATTAACGATTTGGTTGTTTCCTCGGGTAGGAAATTGCATAAATTGATTTAGTAGGTTGTGCGCAAGGAGCCGAAACAGTGGACGATTTTAGGAAGTTAAATGGTGCCAGTTAGCCAGAGGAAGGTTAAGGTATCCTACAAAGATGTATTGATTGGAAATCGAGGCGCAAAAAGTGGACATAATTTGGGTCCCACAATTGTCGTCGATTATTGAGATATAAGTGGTTATGTAGGCAACGCAAACAGATATGTTTTGATGTATAATCAGTAGCTGAAATGGAAAAAATCCAAATCCTTGTGAATTAGATGCAGAAAATCGTTAAGCTATGAGAGAGGACCTGACATAGGCATCTCGACCACCCCCTCAACCAACATTTCTGTCACTTCAAAAGAAAGTGTAAATATTGATGAGGAAAAGATCATCGCGGCGTATGGAAGTGGAAAGCCACTTTTCAACAAGAAAGTACATATTTAGCTTCCTTGATGATACAAATGCTCGTAGTAGTTTGATTTTGGTCGTAAGTGATATACAGTTGATAAGAATTGCCGAAAGGGAACCATGGGAAAGAGGGTTAGACCGGGGAAGAAAAGCGTGCTAGAGATTTCCCCTGGCGGCCGGAGCGTTACCGATGGCTGATAAGGGTGATTGATTGCTTGCTGATTAGAATAAAGCGATCAGCATCCATCTTGGTTTCGCTAGTCCCGCTTTTATCAGGCTAGTGAGGGAGTTGAAGATTTTAAATTCAAGACGATGGAGGATTTTTTGGGCTCGAGGAGTAGATCTGAAGCAGCGTTATGAGGGTGGGTGTGGCCAAGACCTGGAGAGAGGCTGCGTCCCTACTGTCTTGAGGGTTGTTGGTATTACTGGAAGAGTAGTAAGTAGTAGGGGATGAATCAGTTTCCGCGGGGCCGTGAGGGTCTTACGTTTTGACGTGTTCAGGAACTCTGTACTGGTCGTGATATTGGCTGGACATGTGGGTTTACGATTGGCGCTGGAGCCTGAAGGAGGAGGTCTGAGAATCACTTTGCGGTGTGGTCGGCCACGACGATGAGGTATAGCTTAGGTTTGTTGTGTGGGATTTAGGGTTTCGTTTTGTGAGCAATTGGTTAAAGGAAGCCCATCAATTCAGGAGATGCTCAGCATGATGTATCCGGAGGAAAGAGCATCACCGAGGATATCTCCATAAAATGATCGGCGTTTATTTGAATTTCTCCAGTCGGGGTAAGCGTGTCTAGTCTCAGAATAGAGTGCGGTGACTGGTGGAAAGGTCTATGCTTGTTTTGCTGTCCTTTGTAACATAGTGTAAAAGCACTTTAATTTGATTTTTCCTGTCGATATTAAGGGTGATCGAGAATTTAGTTGATCAAGCTCATCCTCAGACAGTCTTTTTTGAGAAGAAAGTACAAAAGCACGATTGCTTGAACGATGGAGGCTGGCGAAATAATGAACCAAAGTAGGTTCTCAGCGTCTACGTTGTCGAGCATCTCAGCAGGTGGAGTGGGAATGAAGAAGGAGTCTAGAAGATAGTTTATATAATCGTCGGCAAAGCTGGAGTCTTCTGACCGAGAGAAGTTTATGTATGAGGTATTGGACTTTTGTAGTAATTGGTGTTTGATGACTGCGAACTTTTTCCGAGAGTTGGGTGCTGTACGGGTGCGTCTCTCGATGTTGAGCGCTTGTTTTTTGATTAACTGTTTAAAGTGCTCATCGATACGTCGTAGAGCGAGAGCGCAAACAAGATATGTGCTTAATCTAGAATTGCGTGCAAGGTTGTCGCATGCTTTAAACTAGGCGTTCTTCTTTCTCATTGCGTAAATGTGTTGAATAGAGGTGGCAGAAGTAAAGTGGGAGGATAAGATGCTATGGACATCGGAAAAAATATATAATTCTGATAAGAAAGAAAGTAAATCCTCAAAATATATAAATAAATTTCAAGTGTAAAAGTTTCTTAGAGATGAGATCAAACGAGAAATCTAGAAAATATAAAAATAAAAATAAAAATTCGATCTCAGTTCAAATTATAGATATCCACGAGGATGACCACTCGGGATGTTGCGCTTCGTAGAGAAAGATAATTCCTCCGACAAAATTAAAGTGACATTTATTGATAAATTTAAACCAACTTGGCTGATTGAGACTAATTTTATTTAAAAGGAAATTATTCGTTTATTTTCTAGAACATTCTTTATTTAAATACTTCACAGTATATATTCTTTTGAATTGTGCGTAATTTCAGTTTTGGAAATCTGCACTTGACTGGCCTGACTTCCTTCAGCAAGATGCATTTGTTTCTTTTTTCCAATTTACGTTTATAACTACTCAATTTTCACAAAATACACCTGCTATCATTTTGTCTTTTAAATCGTACATATTGGGGATGTTCTGGAACAGATAATTTAATAATTCTGTTTTTCACGTCTTATTTCTTTCCAGGTTATTTGATCGGGTGTTTTGCTACGTAAGGAGTTCACATTCCGTTTGCCTAAGACTTAGTTATCAAATTAATAATTAAGTACGATCAGCATGAAAGCTAATCTTAAGTTTGAGAACACAAGCAAATTAGCTCAAGATATAGCAGGCATGATTTTAATAGATGTGAACGAGAGTTCCAGCTTAGCAGTTTCCAACGGACAATTAAGGACTGAAAACGACTTGGCATCTATGGGGTTCTCAGTTACTAAAAGGTATGGAGCCTCTACAAAATATGGCGACCGTGCCAGTCCAAAAATATTCAGTCTACCACCATATAGATCCGAAAAACACTCAAGTTGGTTCGGGGATGCCCAAATGATATTTAAAGCTTACCAAATTGTAAAACCTCTGGAGAAATTTGTTGCAGCATGGATGGCATTGCCTGAGAATTTCAGAAGCGCCTTAGAAAACTTTAGAGACAGAACTGGGGAAGAAGATCTGTATAATGCATTTGAGTTACTAATAACCGAAATTCAACTTCGATATCAGCCTGGAAAATCGGTACGAATATGCAAATTATTACGCCTAGAAAAGATGGGGCGTCAACTACCATCAGAGTTTTATGAAAGCCTTTGTACGAAAGCTTCCAGGTAGAATATATCTAGATATGGTGTAAATTATATTTTTACAGCTAAGCTACCATTTAGGCTTAGAACCACATTAGGAGTATTTGACACAATGAATATTAATTGGCCAACTAAACTCAGAGGGCTAGACGGAGTGTATAAACAGCAGGAAACACAAGTACATGCTGTAACGGCAGATTCTGTCATGGTGAAGCCAGTTAGGGCAGATACCGAAAGTGTGCGTTAATTAAGTTGAGAAGTTGCTGGTATACATCGAAAAATGGATTATAAGGCGAGAGCTATTTTGCAACATCAGAGTCAGGATAGAAATACAATACGTCTAGGGTGTCATTCGCGTCAACGCTTCGATGGGCCGCGCGGATGGTGTAAGTTACATTGTAAATACGGACGAAGTGCAATGTGCCAAGTTGAGAATTGCATATACCCGCGGTTACGTAGACCTAAATGGAAAGGAAGCATTAAATCGGTAGAGAGGAATCCATCTCCGGGCAAAGGATAAAACCCAAGCTAGTAGGAGCCGTACGGGGGGTTCCGTTGCAAAGACTCTCAGATATGCCTTTAAAAGGCATGCTTAAGGCAAAAGCAAAAGATGCAACTAAATCAAATTGCACCGAAACAGAAGACAAGAAGGTCAGATTCTTCCTACGCGTAGATCTGGAAAACATTGCTGGATTATTCAGAAGCAAATTCATAATTAAAGATGAATTAACGGGACTGGAGTTTATTATCGATACGGGTGCTGAATTAAGCAAGGTTTGGTCAGACGTGGTGGAAGCAGACTGCCCCATATTTGATTATCAACAATGGGCCGCAAATGGTAGTCCAATAGGAGTTAAGGGGATGAAAGAAATGTCGGTTACCTTAGGCCATAAATCTTCCTTTACATGGAATTTTCTCGTAACCGATGTCAAGGACCATATCATTGGGATGGATTTCTTGACGCATTTCAAACTGACTCTAGTTCCCAAAACTAGGACTATCGCAGAAGGCAAAGGAGTGTTAACACACACTGAGTCTAACACTTCAACAGTCAAAACAGTTCCTTTAACCCGTCCCACGGCAAATTAGCTCAATGTATAACAGGCATGAATTAAATAGATGTGAATGAGAATTCTATCTTATCAGATTCAAATTGGAAATTAAGGACTGAAACCTACTTGACATCTATGGGGGTCTCAGTTACTAATAGTTATGGAGCCTCTACGGTGTGGAGGAAGATATTTCCTCCGACAAAATTAAAGTGAAAATAATTGATAAATTTAAACCACCTTGGCTGATTGAAACGAATTTTATTTAAAAAGAAATTATTCGTTTATGTTCTAGTACATTCTTTGATTAAATACTTGACAGTATATATACTTTGAATTGTGCGCAGTTTCAGTTTCGGTTGTCTGTACGTGACTGGATGTAATTTCCTAGGCGAGCTGCATTTATTTCATTTCCTCCATTTTAAGTTTACTCGATTTCCACAATATATTCCTGCTAACACATTGTTTATGTTTTATCGTACATATTGGGGACGTTCTGGAACAGGTAATTTAATAATTCTGTTTTTAACTTCTATTTCTTTCCTGGTAAATTGTTCCGGTGTTTTGTTACGTTAAGACGTTTTTAATTCCGAGTGCCTAACATTAAGTATCAAATTAATAATGAAGAACGATCAACATGAAAGCTAATATTAAGTTTGAGGACACTAAAAAATTAGCTCAAGATTTGGCAGGAATGAATTTTATAGATGTGAAAGAGAATAATAGCATGTCAGATTAAATTATACAATTAAGGAATGAAAATGACCTGGTATCTATGGGGTTCTCAGATAACAAAAGCTTTGGAGTCTCTACAACTGTTGAGGCCCCTAACCTATTCGAGTCTGTAAGCCCCATAGATGCCAGATCGCTAGAAGTCCTAAAATTTACAGTAGAGTCAGATAGGCTTATAATATTATTTGCGTCACTCAAGTTCAAGTCCGCTATGTCCTGCACTAACCTACTTGTGTCCTCAAATTTAATATCGGTATCCATGAATATAAGGGATAACAATTAAATCCATACTTACTGTTAGGCAATCGGAATGCGAAAGTTGGAAAGCTGTTCCACTCAGCAATAATCTAGAATGAGATAAACTTGCACCACCGATGAATCAAATATACCTGTTCCAAGGCGTCACCTTCAATATTATTTTATATCAGAACAAAGGCAATTGATGGAGAAATATATTTGATGATGATGTAATCGTTTACTAGAGAAAATGTTAAAATGCAGCAGACCAAAATTACAATACCAGACACAGAGCGAGATACTCCAAAACTGAAAATAGCGCACAATTTAAAATCAAGTATTTAAACAAAGAATGTTCTGGAAAATAAAAAGAAAAAAATTCTTTTTAAATAAAATTCGTTACAATCAGCTATGGTGGTTTAAATTTATCAGTCAATGTTATTTTACATTAGGCGGAGGATTTAACATCCTCCACATACACCACCTTCTCAAAAAAGGCGTCTAGTAATAGACGTAATCATAGTTCTTCGTTTGACGATGTACTCTTCCAGAACGAGTTGTGCATACTGGCGCCCCTGACGTCGTCATCTCGCCCGGTACAACATTCACTGGTTCTTCAAAATCATCTGGTATCGACAAATAGTTTTCATGCTGTGATTCAGTAGAATAAGATTTTGCTATATTAGACAACGCTTCTTCAGAGTTCTGCATTTCATTATGTGCCTGCATGGTGGGATTGCACACATCAGATTCGCCCATAGAACGGTCATTCGACGCATCTGTTAATTCAGTTAGATTGTCAATCCAGATAAACTGGGGAATACAACGATCCAACGTAACACAATCCTCAATGCCATTTATTTCTATGATGACATTCTTGTCAGTCATCCTCTTGACCTTGTATGGTCCTTTATAAAATGGTGTCAGGCAGTTCTTCCTATTCTCATTAGTTATATACACATGCGAAGCCGATTTTAAATCAGAGGACACATAGCATTTGGTTTTAGCTTTTCTAGTCTTGGTTGGGGCCAAACGACACATCTTGTCTCTAAGTGCTCCTACAAACCAATCTACATAACTAGAAGCCCAATCAAGACTACTTGGAGTTTCTATTAGAAGATCTCCAGGCAACCTTAATGGTTCTCCATAAACCAGTTCTGCTATGGAAGTACCTAATTGTGCCCTATATCTGTTGCGCATGGCGAGTAGTACTATAGGAAGATCGTGTATCCAGCTTGTTCCATTAGTACACCTTAATGCAGCTTTCAGTTCACGATGTAGCCTTTCTACCATCCCATTCGCTCGTGGGTTATACGCGCTAGTATGTATTACAGTGGTTCCCATGATGTTGAGGGATCTTACGAAAAGCTCTGACATAAATTGACTACCACGATCACTAGTGACCTTTTCCGGAACACCATAACGCGATATCCAATTATGTAGAAACGCAAACAAGACTTCTTGCGCTGTAATGTCTTTTAAAATCGCCACTTCAAATTGACGACTAAATCTATCTACCATGGTCAGCAAATATTTGTTCCCATTAACTTCAGGCATTTTGACAATGTCTATGTGTACGTGTCTGAACCGTCCAATTGGTATCCCAATATTCTTTATCTCGGTTCTGGTATGTCTCCACACCTTACACGTTTGACACTTGGCACAGGCTCTTACCCATACCCGTATGTCTTTAGACATGTGCGGCCATGCGTATCTGTCGTTGATCAATCGGATGGTAGCTTTTATGGATGGATGGCCCATGTCATGTAACACTTGGATAATCTTGGCCCGTAACTCCAACGACACATATGGTCGTGGTTGACTTCTAGATGTTTCGCATAACAACCACTTGCCACTTATTAGCTTATGAACATATCCTGGCCTTTTGGACAATACTAATGTAAAGGGATCCGATCCTTGCGCTTCCTTGATTTGACTAACGAAATCGTGCATCGATTCATCTAAATTTTTCAATGGACCTTGAAATATCATCTCGACATCAGCTTCATTCAGTCAGCTAAGTGCTTCGGCCACCACATTCTATTTAACAGCAACATGAGACACTGTGAAATTGAACTCTGCTAACCGTGTTATTTATGAATTTACTCTACGAGAGTAATTAAGCCTAGCTGTTTTACCAAGTATGCTGATCAATGGCTTATGATCGGTCAATAACTTAAGCATATGACCATCTAAGTAATGCTCGAAGTGTATCACTGCGGCATACACTGCTAGAAGCTCTTTGCCAAACGTATCATAACGTTTTTCTCGATCATAAAGCTTACGGCTATAAAACCCATTCGGTCTTATTACGTCCTGATCTCTTTGCTGTAGCACTGCCCCTAATGCAACATCTGAGGCATCTGTAATTAGCTCGAAAGGTTTTTCCCAATCTACAGGTGCTAATGTGGTTACGTCACTTAGCATTTCCTTGGCCTTTTGGAAATTTTCTCGGTTTTCTTGACTCAATTTTATAGGCCAACATTTCTTGATCGTGATCTTTTTACGAGTGAGATGGCGTGATAACGATCCAAGAATTCCGGCTAGACTTGGAATGAATCGACGATAATAGCTGATCATGCCCAAGAACCTTCGCAGCTGGCGTACGGTTCGGGGTTCCGTTACGTCCTTTATAGCTTGGATCTTATCTTCCAAAGGTTTAATTCCGTCTTTGGAAAGTATATGACCAAGGTATTTAACTGAAGAGCAACCGATATTACTCTTATTAGGTTTGACCACTAATCCATATTGTTCCAGCCTGGTCAAAACCGTTTCCAAATGCGTACGATGTTCATTTCGGGAGCGACTAAAAATTATTATGTCGTCTATATATACCCTCGCAAATGGACAATTCTGAAGGATTTCTTCAGCCAAACGCTGGAATGTCTGACTGGCATTTTTCAAACCAAAAGGCATTCAAAGAAATTCATGCGATCCCCCTCCTGGAAATCTGACTGCGATGAGTGGTATCGAACTTTCTTCCATTGGTACCTGATAGTACGCTTTCTGGAGATCTAAAGTTGAATAAACCTCATATCCCATTATATCTCGGAGCAAAGTACTCTGGTTAGGGAGAGGATAAGAATCACCCTTCGTCACTGAGTTTAATAGACGATAATTCCCACAAACCCTCCATTGACCCGGTTCAGGTTTGGGAACTACCACTATTGGGGAAGCAAAATTGGAATTTGACCTTCTACAAATCCCCTCTTCGAGCAATTGGTGAAATTCTGACACAGCAACTTGTTGCTTGTGTTGTGCCAATGGTTGAGCCTTTGGTGAACAAGGCAACGGAGCCACCAATTCTATTTGGTGTTCTACTCCTGTCTTCAAACCTATCCTTTGGGCACTGAAATGCTAAAACACTGCTAGGTGCTTCTCGATTATATCGGCATAGTCATGTGCGACTGATGGTTGAGGTAAGAGGACTGTTCTAACTGCCGACGTGTTAGACTCAGTATCTGTTGCTATCCCTACGCCTTCTGCGATAGTCCTAGCCTTGGTGTTTAATGTCAGCTTGAAATGTGTCAAGAAATCCATGCCAAAGATATGGACCTTGACATCGGCTACTAGAAAATTCCATCGGAAGGAAGATTTCTGGCCTAATGTTACCGACATTTCTTTCATCCCTTTTACTCCAATCGGACTACCGTTAGCGGCCCATAGTTGATAATCAAATGTGGGGCAATCTGCTTCCACCACGTCTGACCTAACTATGCTTACCTCAGCACCCGTATCAATGAGAAATTCTAATCCAGATAATTCATCCTTAATAATGAACGTGTTACTGGACAATCCGGCAACGTTTTCCAGATCTCCGCTTAGTGAGAATCGGACTCTCTTGCCTTCTATCTCGGTGCTATTTGCTCTAGTCGCATCTTTAGCTTTGAGTATGCCTTTTAAAGGCATATCTGGGAGCCTTTGCAATGGAACCCCCCCTACGGCTCCTACTAGCGGGGGTTTTGTCCTTTTCCCGGTGACGGATTTCTCTCAACCGGTTTTGTGCTTCCTTTCCATTTGGGTCCACCTAATCGCGGGTAAATACAATTTTCACCTTGGCACTTCGCACTGCGTCCGTATTCGCAATGTGCCTTACACCATCCGCGTGGCTCTTCGAAGCGTTGACGCGAGTGACTCCCTCGACGTCTATTATACTTATCCTGACTCTGAAGTTGTGCAATATCACTACGCAAGCTAGCAACTTCTCTACATAAGAAACGCAAGGTTTCTTGTATAGTCAGGTTGTTTTCGGTATCTGCCCTGACTGGCTGCATCGTTACAGAATCTGCTATTACAGCATGTACTTGTGGTTCCTGCTGTTTATACACGCCGTCTAACCCTCTGAGTTTAGTTGGCCAATCTATGCTCATTGTGTCAAATACTTCCAATGTTGTTCTAAGCCTAATTGGTAGCTCAGCTGTGAAAATGGAGTTGACTACATCTCTAGATATATTCAACCTGGAAGCTTTTGTGCAAAGGCGTTCATAAAATTCGGATGGTAATTGACGCCCCATTTTTTCTAAGCGTAATAATTCGCACATTTGCGCTGATCTTCCAGGCTGATATCTCTGTTGAATTTCAGCCATTAATAACTCAAAAGCATTGTACGGCTTTTCTTCCACAGTTCTGTCTCTGAAATTTTCCAAAGCATTTCGAAAATTTTCAGGCAATGAAATCCATGCTTCAACAAATTTCTCCATAGGGTTTACGATATTATAAGTACTGCATGTCATTTGGGCATCTCCTACCCAATTTGAATGTTTTTCTGATTTATACTGTGGTAGACTTAAAATTCTTGGACTGGCACGGTCGCCAAATTTTGTTGAGACCCCTAACCTATTCGAGTCTGTAAACCCCATAGATGTCAGATCGCTAGAAGTCCTAAAATTTACAGTAGAGTCAGATAGGCTTTTATTATTATTTGCGTCACTCAAGTTCAAGTCCGCTATGTCCTGCACTAACCTACTTGTGTCCTCAAATTTAATATCGGTATCCATGAATATATGAGATAACAATTAAATCGATACTTACTGTTAGGCAATCGGAAAGCGAAAGTTGGAAGGCTGTTCCTCACAGCACTTAATCTAGAAAGATATATACTTGAACCACCGATGAATCAAATATACCTGTTCCAAGGCGTCACCTTCAATATTATTTTATATCAGAACAAAGGAAATTGATGGAGAAATATCTTTGATGATGATGTAATCGTTTACTAGAGAAAAATGTTAAAATGCAGCAGACCAAAATTACAATACCAGTCACGGAGCGAGATACTCGAAAAACTGAAAATAGCGCACAATTTAAAATCAAGTATTTAAACAAAGAATGTTCTGGAAAATAAAAAGAAAAAATTCTTTTTAAATAAAATTCGTTACAATCAGCTATGGTGGTTTAAATTTATCAGTCAAAGTTATTTTACATAAGGCGGAGGATTTAACATCCTCTGTAGAGGCCCTTAGGTCACTACCATAAGGGGGTCTCTTGGATGCCAGGCCCGGAAAATCCATATATGCGGAATGATCATCTATCTTGGAACACTTAAGTTCCTCTGAACTATCTCTTAAGCTACAATCCTTAAGTCCACTAGCCAACTGCTCTGTATCCTCAGTATTTAATAAACCAGACATGATATTATTAAATTACTTGCAATTTATATATTATATTAAATAAGTAAGCTTACCCGGATACGCTGATATCCACAGGATACTGGATCGGAATGATTGAGACCTTAAAACAAATATTTACGTTAAATACCCAAAGCAAATTTGTGGTTCTTTTCGCTGATAATTAAAAAGATCAAATCGACAAGAAGATTATAATGTTTTATTCACAAAGAGTCGGAGATGGAACCACGCAGTGTCCCGCTTAGTGCAATTCAGCAACTCAGTTCAAAAACTCTCTCATTTTCCTTCGACAAGACAAGTCCAAAACTTCGACAATATGAACAAAAGAACTTCCAAAAAAATTACAATATTTTTCAAAAATTACAATATTGTTTTACGAAACCAGCGATAACATCAAATGTCCAAAAATAAAAATTGATTTATTTTTATATGAGAGGTTAATTGGTGTCCAATAATTAATTTAACCTCTACATACACCCTCATGTTTAAGATGATTAACCATACATGATGTAGTCTTCATTCTTCGGTTTCTTGATGATTCTTCCAGACCGAGTTTCAACAAGTTGTGCTGGTACTTCACCAGATTTCATATTCATATCGCATTGTTCTTTATTCTCAGTTGTCTTGGTTTTAATCTTTACTTCTTTACCATATTCATTCGACTCTTCGTTTTTCTCACCAATTTCTGAGTCACATCTCGCCTCAACTTCTGGGTACTTCGGTGAATACTGTTCCTCAGTCTCCTCCTCCGTCCAAATAAACTGTGGAATACAGCGATCCAGTGTTACACATTCTACAGTGCCATTTACTTCTATAAATGCATTTTTCTCAGTCATATGATTGACTTTAAATGGCCCCTTATAGAATGGAGTCAGACAATTCTGTCTGTTATTACCTGATCTGCGTTTTGACTAACGCAGCTTTCATTGTTCCAGTAAATTTCTTTTTTTATAATATTTCGCAGATCAGGTAATTTCAATTAATTCAGTACCGCACAAAAAACATTCCTTCAATTCTGTCTGTTTTCGTTAGTTATATATACATGCGATGCCAGCTTTAAATCTGAAGATACATAGCATTTGGACTTTGGACTTCTAGTTTTGGTTGGAGCTAAACGACTCATTTTATCTCTCAATGCTCCAACAAACCAATCTACTGAACTAGAGGCCCAATCGAGACAACTTGGAGCTTCTATTAGAATATCTCCAGGTAATCTCAATGGCTCTCCATAAACAAGTTCTGCTATGGATGTTCCTAACTGAACTCTGTATCTGTTTTGCATTGCCAACAAAACTATGGGCAAATCATGTATCCAACTGGATCCAGCGGTGCAGCGTAATGCAGCCTCTCAACCATCCCATTAGATCTGGGATTATAAGCACATGTGTATCTTACTTCTATCCCCATTGTATTCAATGATCTGTTAAACAGTTCAGACATAAACTGACTACCACGATCAGTAGTTACCCTTACCGGTACACCATATCGCGACACCCAATAATGCAAGAACATAAGTAAAACCTCTTAAGCTGTCATGTCCTTCAGGATTGCTACCTCAAACTGACGACTGAACCGATCGACCATTGTGAGTAAATTCTTTTGGCCAGAAATCTCAGGCATTTCTGCTGTATCAATATAAACATGCATGAAACGACCCGCTGGTATACCAATAGTTTTAATTTCAGTTTTGGTATGACGCCAAACTTTACAAGTTTGACACCGGGCACATGTCCTTACCCAGGCTCTTATGTCTTTCGACATCTTTGGCCATACATATCTATCAGTGACCATCCTGATAGTTGCCTTAATGGAAGGATGACTGAATTCATGTAGCTGCTGAATTACCTTATACCTTAATTCTAACGGTACATAAGGTCTAGGTTGGCTCCTGGAGATTTCACATAATAACCACTTATCTCCAATCTTCCTGCGTGTATATGTAGTATTATTTTCCAACACAGCTACTAAAGGATCAAGACCTTGTGCTTCCATCAATTGCTGGACAAAATCATTAGAAGATATAATAGAGCATACGAGTGACTCTGAACGAATCATATCTTCATCTGATACGTCTGGTCTACTTAGAGTATCTGCCACCACATTATCTTTTCCTGAGATATAACTAATGGTAAAATCAAATTCTGCGAGTCGGGTTATTTTTGAATTCACCCGCCGAGAATAATTTAGTCTATTCGCTTTCCTAAGGATACTCAACAATGGTTTATGATCAGTTAATATCATAAACTGATGTCCATCTAGGTAGTGCTCAAAATGCAACACTGCAGAATAAACTGCTAGTAACTCCTTTCCAAGCGTATCATATCGCTTCTCGCGATCTTGGAGTTTCCGACTATAGAATCCAATCGGCTTGACTATACCATTTTCCCGTTGATGTAACACTGCTCCTATGGCTACATCAGAAGCATATGTGACCAGCTCAAACGGCTTAGTCCAATCCACAGGTGCTAATGTGGTTATTTGGCTTAACAGATCTTTGGCCCTCTGGAATTTTTCCTTGTCGTCTTGGCTAAAATTAATAGGCCAGGACTTCTTGATCGTGCTCCGTTCACGAACTAAATGTCGAGTTAGCGACCCCAAAATTCCAGCTAAACCTGGTATGAACCGACGATAGTAGCTAATCATGCCCAAAAATCTACGCAACTGGCGTACAGTTCTAGGTTCTGGCACATCCTTGATTGCTTGTACAATGTCTTCCAAGGGCTTGATTCCATCCTTGGAAATGGTGTGTCCAAGATATTTTACGGTAGAGCAACCAATCTTACTCTTTTTTGGTTTCACTACCAATCCATAATGTTCCAGCTTAGACAAAACGATGTCCAAATGCTCTCGGTGTTCCTCCCTAGATTGACTATATATAATGATGTCATCTATATACACTCTAGCAAATAAACAGTCTTGAAGAACTTCCTCTGTCAAACGCTGGAATGTCTGACTTGCATTCTTCAACCCAAAAGGCATACATAAGAATTCATGCGATCCTCCTCCAGGGAATCGCACTGCTGTGAGCGGTATAGATTCTGCCTCCATAGGTACTTGATAGTACGCTTTCTGTAGATCTAACGTTGTGTATACCTCATACCCCATTATATCCCTGAGCAAAGTACTCTGGTTCGGTAGAGGATACGAATCGCCTTTCGTTACCGAATTCAATAGACGATAGTTACCACAAACCCTCCATTGACCTGGTTCAGGTTTTGGAACAACCACTATTGGAGATGCAAAGTTGGAATTTGAACGCCTACAAATTCCTTCTTCTCTCAACCGCTTAAATTCTTCAATAGCAACCTGCTGCTTGTGTTGTGCTAACGGTTGAGACTTCAGCGAACACGTTAGTGGCTCCACTAACTCGATTTGGTGTTCTATGCCTGTCTTTGAACCCTTGCGTATAGAATTGAATGACAGAAACACGCCAGGTGTTTGTCGATGACATCCGCCAAGTCATCGGCGACGACGGGTCTGGGTAGTCTCACTGACCTAACTACTGAGGTCCCAGTCTCAGCATAAGTCACTATCCCAGTGCTTTGTCCAATGGTCCTAGATTTGGGATCTAAAGCGAGATTAAAATGGATCAAAAAGTCCATCCCAATGATGTTATCCTTTATATCAGCGACCAGAAAATTCCACGTAAATGGAGATTTCTGCCCCAATGTCACTGACAATTCTTTAACTCCCTTAACCTCAATTGGACTTCCATTAGCAGCCCATAGTTGGTAATCGAATATGGGGCTATCAATTTCCACCACATCAGACCCAACTATGCTCACGAACTTATTGTTGCTATAAACAGCAACCTCTTTAAGATTACCTGCCATCCGAAATCTAACAGATTTACGGACTGTATTACCGCGCGTCTCTTCCATCGAAGCTTCCAAACCTAACTTCGATGATTTTAGTATGCCACGAATATGCATACCTTGGAGCCTTGCATGCGCAACCCCCCCTACGACTCCTATTAGCGGAGGCTTCATTAGTTTTCCGGCAGTTTCGACCAGGCTATAGGAAGACTACTTCCTTTCCATCGTGGACCACCCAACTTTGGAAACGTGCATCCCCCTCCTGACATTTTCCAAACTCGGCGTATTTGCGATGCGATATGCACCACTAATTTGGTCCTCGTACACTCTCACGCGAATCGCCTCTCTAATGCTTGGAATTTTCCTTGTTGTTTTTTATCCAACCCACATCCATGCGGAGGGTACTTAATTCATTCTCTATGGTCAGGAGTCTCTCTGAGAGATTTCTGAGTTGCTGCTCCAGGCGTGAATCTTCGGTTACTGCATACACCTTAGGTTCCTTCTGACGATACACTTTGTCCAACCCTTTGAGCTTCTTTGGCCACTCTAGTTCCAATGTATCATATACATCCAAGGTGGCTCTTAGTCTAGCAGGCAATTCTGCTACAAATATACTATTTATAACTTCCTCAGATATATCAAGCCCGATGGATTTTGAAATAAGTCTGTCATAAAATTCAGATGGAAGTAGATTTCTCATCTTTTCCTGACGTAATTAGTCAGTCATCCGTTCAATCCTCTCGGGTTGATATCGTCCATGGAGTTCTTCTACTAGAAGCTCAAATGCATTTTCTGGTTCGTTCTCAGTAACAAAATTTCTCAGTCTAAACAGATTCCTTTCTAATGGCTCAGGTAAGCACCACCAGGCCGAGGCAAACCTTTCTATAGGGTCGGCCATCCGCTTTAGTTTAAAATAAAATTTTGCTTCTTCAACCCATTCAAAATAGTTGTCTGGTCTGTACATGGTGAGCTTAACATTGCTATCCATAGAATTGCGGCAAAAACGATCATCTAGATCATATCTTTCCGCATAAAGGATCCTGGCGTGGTCGCCATTTTTTGTAGAGGCCCTTAGGTCACTACCATAAGGGGATCTCTTTGATGCCAGGCCCTGAAAATACTTATATGCGGAATGATCATCTATTTTGGAACACTTAAGTTCCTCTGAACTATCTCTTAAGCTACAATCTATAGGTCCACTAGCCAACTGCTCTGTATCCTCAGTATTTAATAAACCAGACAAGATATTATTAAATATTATATTAATTAAGTAAGATTACCCGGATTCACTGATATCCACAATTTACTGAACTGAAATGACTGAGACCTTAAAACAAGTATTAACTTAAAATACCCAAAGCAAATTTGTGGTCCTTTTCGCTGATAATTAAGAACGAAACGACGAGATGATTACAAAGTTTTATTCACAAAGAGTCGGAGATGGAACCACGCAGTGTCCCGCTTATGCAATTCAGAAACTCAGATCAAAACTCTCTCATTTCCTTCCACAAGACAAGTCCAAAACTTCGACAATATGAACAAAAGAACTTCCAAAAAATTTTACAATATTTTTCAAAAATTACAATAATGTTTTACGAAACCAGCAATAACATCAAATGTCCAAAAATAAAAATTGATTTATTTTTATATGAGAGGTTAATTGGTGTCCAATAATTAATTTAACCTCTACACACATTATTGGTTAACTGCAGGTTTAGCTTTTTCTCATTGGTGTAGCGTAAATCGAATTGAATTTAATTTAAGCAATATGTCGGTAGTTGCTTTGTGACGTTACAGTAATGTAACGGCTCATAAACAATTCGCCGAAATATTGCGTAAATGAAATTCAAATTTAATTTACGCGACACTAATTAAAACAAGCAAAATTTTCCGTCAACCAGTGGCATTCAAGCTTTTGTTTTCACACCGATAAGAATCGTTTGATGAAACATACATCTGACCTATTCTGTTCTCTCCCAGATAGAAGTTGTCCTCTTGATATTGAATTAATTGACTCGGCCAAGCACCTTGATATCTATTTTTCTAAATCGCTAGACTTCTCCGCACATGTTCAATATACTACCTCCAAACTCTTCATGTGGGCCCATTTAATCTGCTTCAAGACTTACAATCCCACCAACCAACTCACATTGTTTAAAGTCTATGTCCTACCACTCATATCATACGCTAGCTAATTTTATTGTCCCCTCACTCTAGCCTCCTCTTACGTCATCGAACATATTTATTCCAGATTTTTAAAGCGAGTCTTCCCTCACGGTCATAAATATCGGGAACGCCTACTCCTGGCTAACCTTCTTTCGCTATGGTTCACCCGTCATTCACGAGTCATTTCTTTCGTTCATAAGATCACAACTAGCATATCACTATCAAACTTTGCTCACCCAAGTTACCACCATGCTACACGATATAGCAACTCTTCAATCCAATCTAACCACACTACCATTATATTCAATAAAATCTATCACTTTTTCCAAAGCCACAAGTGTATTCAACGCTCTTCCCGCGTAAATAAAGCTCCCATCCCATCACGAATTTATAAAGGCGGCTCACAATCACTTCTTTAACAAATTCCTAGTTGTGACATTTGATTGGAATCGAAACTGGTTCCTCCTTAACCCAAAACACTTTCTTCTTTTCCTAGGCTATTATCCAGTTTTGGAGCGTAAAGTCTCTTCTGACTAGCGGCCTCTTTCAACCATTTGCCTCTGACTCTCAAACTCTAATAAGGACTCTCAGATACCATTTCTATTCTCGTTTTCATTATACCGCATTCAATTGTTGATTGCTATGCCACAATCTGCTCTATTAAATCTCTTCTTGTTGTTTCAGCAAACAATCGGAAACTCGAAAAGCCTACTGGACCATCTAGCATCCATCGGACACTGGTTCCTCCACGCTTTCCATCAGCCGCAACCTCGCTCAACTGAAGTCAATGATCCCTGCAGGCGTATAGAATCTTCTATCTAGTCGATCCTTCCTAGTCCAATGGGATCTCCATTTCATCAAAACGATCTTTTACTATGGAACGATCTTTCACTATGATTATATACTTTGCTAGTCATAATTACATTCAACTTTACATATCCTACTTTTGATTTGTATCTCATACTTTTAATTATACGGCCTTTTGGCCTTTGTTGCCAAATAAATTTTTTTTTGTTTCATACATTTCTACGTAGTAAATTCACGGCGCGAGGTTTGAAATGGCTCGAATTTTGTCGCAAACCGATATTGATAAAATCGTTACGGACCTTGAGAACTCTATAAAGGTGCTAAAGGAAGAGAACAACCTTATTAAAAATAGAATGTCCAAATTGGAAATGGACGTTGATATGTATGCTGTGAAATTGGAGCCAGCGGAGAAGAAAAATGAAACTTTAAGCGCGCAAATTGTAGAATTGACTGAGACGCTACATGTAAAGTTAGATAAATTACAGATAGATGTTCAGCCAAGGGTTGAGTTAGCTAAAATACTAGTGGAAAACGACACGCGAATCAAAAATAAAACATCAGGAGAAGAAATACTAAATATATTAGCGAATAAGGTCTCAGCGCGAAATACCAAACAAGATCAGTTAATTTTATTTAATCTTGACGCAAATGCCGACATAAGAGACATTGAGAAATTCAACGTTTTGATCAAGGACGCGACGCATTCTGACATTGCTAAATGTTTAAGGGTCGAAAAACGGTCCGATCGTCCAAGACCTGCGGTTGTAAAATTATCAAAGAGGCCAACAAATATGCAGATTGAAGCCATCAATAAAAGGAAAGGTGAGAACCCGAATTTTCATAGCATATCTATTGGACGTGACAAAACATTTCTCCAACGGAAGTTCGTAAAAGCAAAAAAGCTAAAGAACAATCAGGAGCGGAAACCGTCTACTTCAGATCACGCTATTTTAAGAAAGATACAATATCAAAAAACGATGTATCGTTACTCAATGTTGTGGACAGCGGGGGGAGGAGAAGTATAGCCTCAAATCCCAGCAATATAACAATAAATAAACCAACAAAGCTGAACCAGTAAAAGTCGATAATTGTTTAGATTAGTCGTATACTACATATACTTTATTTTATGCCAACTTTAGAAGTGTTAAGAACAAAAGCATTTTGCTGTTTAATTTTATAATAAATAACGATTTTGATTTTATAATATTATCTGAAACTTGGCTCAACAAGGATATTGAAAACAAAGAATTTGATATTCCTCACTATTCTTTATTTAGTAAAGACAGATCCCTGGATAAAATAGGTGGAGAAGTACTCATTTATAGTAAATCTGTATTAAATGCGAAAATTTTACATATTAGTGAATATAATGCTATCATTGATTTTTATATATACAAATCGACAATCTGATCTTAACCGCAGTTTACAAACCGCCGTATGCTAGTTTCTATGATGATCAAACATTTACCAATTCATTTCAATCTCTTTCGCATTGTCTTCTCAAATATCTACAAATGAACATATCTTTATACATAAATTGAAAAGCAAAACAAAATAGAAATATGTGAACATAGAGAGTGTGTGAAAAACGGAAACCAATCAAATTGCGTGCGTCACAACCAGTTCAAGCTCAACGCATCAAGTTCAATGTGACGCACGCAATTTGATTGGTTTTCGATTTTCACTCTCTCTCTCTATGTTCACATATTTCTATCTCGTTTTGATTTCCAATTAATATATAAAGATATGTTCATTAATAGATATTTGAAAGATATCTGGCATCAACTATATCTGTAAAATTTATTTTGTTTTGCACACAGAAGGGGTACAAAGAATTTAATTAAAGCTCGCATTTCAAAAGAATATTTTCAATCTATTTTGGATTGTCATGGTCTTAATGTGGTGGTAGGTGATTTTAATAAGTTACATGACTGTGAAATAATCATTTTTTTCTAATCTTGGTTTCAAGCAGATTATAAAGGAATCAACTAGAGGTTCGGAATGCTTAGATCATGTATAATTAGAAATTGAAACGATAAAATTGCACCATTATGATGTTGTAAACTATTTCAAAGAATTGGATCACAAACAAATTATTTTACAAACGAACATCTTGAGTAGCAAAAAACAGAAACTTAATTTTGAAAATGCACACGTGCAATGTTCCAGAATCAACTGGAATCTTTTTAGAGAGTTGCATACTGATTGATTATGAAAGTTTTTATATCATAAACACTGACGAAGTTGTTTTTTCTGTTTCAACGTTATAATCTGGTATATTTTAGGCATCTACGTTTACGGATATTATACCAAAGCGAATCAATTGGTAATTATGTATACTAAGAATTAAACGAGATAATATAATGAAGTGTAGTCTTATCGATAGTATTAAAAAAATGAAGTAATATTTGATTGGTAAAGAAATTAATTCATCACTGCTGATAATCCATCAAAGATAAGAAAGAATTATTTTGGCCAAACTGAAGAGTAATCCTAGACTAGGATACAAACTCCTCACAGACTACAGTAAATATAAGGAAAAATTAAAGCTTATATTACCTGTGGGTAAAACTGATTATGAAATTCTCTGTGAATTCGATGAAGTATTTGGCAACTTGTTATGTAATCCACAGAACGAAAGCAATTTCATTGATCTACCGGATCCTTCGGGAAACTAGGATCTAGAACTTGTTATTGACAGTGATGCATTGATAGAACTAATGTTAAAAATAAAATCAAAAAAAAACAAAAAGATAACCTTGGTATATCGATTGATAACCAACTTCAATTACCTTTAAATTTTATGAATGCGCTCTGCAATTTCGTAAATAGAATTATGAAGAGTTGGAAATTACCAATCGATATACTAACGATAGTAGCTAAACCTTTGCCAAAAGTAAGTAAGCCAACATGCGCCAGTGATTATAGATTAATCTCTATTATCCCTTCGTTTTTGAAGATAATAGAACGATTGATACTAGATCATTTAGAACGTATGTTACCGGCTGATTTTGACTTATGTCAACATGGCTTTACGAAAGATAGATCGACAACTACTAATATGCTTTCCATGTGGAAACATGTAATCACATTAGACGAGAATAAGTTAGATGCATTAATTTTATTTATAGATATCTCAAAAGCTTTTGACTCTATATCTTTTGATGCTATTTTAAATGCGATTAGTTTGTTGAATATTGATCCGAATATTTTTAGATTACTTAAATACTATTTATATAATCGAAGAATGAGTATTCAAGTAAACGATTTGATATCAAAATCGAAAAGTGTAACAAGTGGAATTCCACAGGGATTAAGTTTGGGGCCAATTTTATTTAAAATCGTATTTGCACATTTGGAAACTAAGATCCTTAACGGTCGAGTTTGCAAATTTGCTGATGATTTAAAAAATCTTTCCAATTAATGCAAAATATGTTGAATTCTCCAAAAATAATGTGACACTAGATTTGTATGATTTAAGTAGATATTTGATAACACTAGGGCTAAGAATAAACAGTAAAAAGACGAGAGCTTTAAAAATAGGTAACAGAACAGAATTTAATTATGTTTATTTTCATGATGCTGTGATTAATGATGATTTTGAGATTAAACTTATGCAAGAAATTAAGGATTTAGGCATAAATATACAATGTACAGCTTCTGTTGAGAGACATATAGAAGGGATAGTTGGCAGTACCATGAACAGATGGGCACAAATAAATAGAAATATCTTATCAAATGAAATAACATTTAAAATGTATATAATATGGATTAGACCGATACTAGAATATGCTGCCACTACTTGGAATCCATTAAAAAGGGTTTGTCCAATAAGATAGAAGCTGTACAAAGAAAAGTTGTGAAACAAATTAGTCCTATCTCCTGCAATATATACACCACTAGATTACAGTTTGTATCACTGCAAACTTTATGGTTTCGGAGGATGTGCTATTGCATAAAAGTTTTCCATTTGAACCAGTGGACTGGTGCCTATATGAATCCGATAAGAAAGAGTCATGAAGTTGGAACTAGATCTGGACATTTAGCAATATCTCCTCCTTTGGTGGGGAATGTTGCGAGCAAGTTATTCTCTTTTTTGAAAAATTTACAAAATTTACAATCAATTGTCAAAGGGGCTTAGAGAAACGCCTCCATCTAAGATGTCTTTTAAATTTTTATCTACTGCACATCTAGTGAGACAGAGGAACATCTATTCATTGCAGTTTTACGTGTGCCAGTCATCACGGTGTTGTCGCAGATCTTCAAAGAGACAATAATCAGCCGTCACACAGTCTGTCGCCGTTTATGTTAACGCCACGACAGAAAGAACAGCAGCCAGTAAACCACAGCCGGTCTCAAATGTCTAGGAGTATTTCTAAAAACTACTATACTAACTAACTTTCTCGGTATTAGCAGGAGAACGCAATTTCGGTCCTAATAAGGCTTACCAACAGTTACAATGCTCGTCCGGTTTGGCACATCAAAATTTTGTAAAGGCCGTACGGCATTTACTGGAAGCTGGGGAGTTTCACAAATTGGTGACCGCGCCAAGATAATAAGAGCAGTACTGTTTTCTAGACTCGCTTTTAAATCACTAAACGTTTGGCATAAATACAACCGACTGTGTTTCTCTTTAATTTTCTTGTCATGGGTGACAGTACATTGACGTTAGCACATACGGCACATTTTACTCTGGTTGTGAATCTTTCTTAAATCGAGGTCCGTGGGCATTTTTGCTAGGGAAGCGAATATTTTTTGATGGAATGTGTTTTTATCTTCTACGTACAAACTGCGAAACTATAAAAAAACTGTACACCTTCATGATCACGTCATTTCTTTGTGCCTAACTGGAATAATAAGGACGCCAAAAAATTTTGATTTATTGAAGGCACATTATTTTTTATTGACTGTTCAAAACTGATAAACTGTGACTTTTGATTTTGTGACAGAACATAATTTCATTTGCTTTCTTTGTGCGTCGATTCTGATTCCGTCAGTTTCAATTGTGAAAGCAGGTTTTCATTCCGTCAATTTTCTGCATTCGTCAATGCTCATTCCGTCAGTTTTAACTGTGGAAGCAGATTTTGGTTAGCGTTTCGTTTCACGTCTTTTATATATTTCACCTTGCTTATAAGTTTATGCTTTTAATTTCCCCTAAGATTGTTGGAATGTCAAGTCCAATTTTAGATGGGATGGAGATAGAAAACTATTCTTTATGCACTTAGACTCCGCTATCTTCCCGTTCCAAAATTATGATAGTTATCAAAAACTGTGAAAGGTTTACGCTGATTTACTTTCAGAATTGCAGCGACAAATTCATCCAAAGCTTAAGGCCATTAAGAAACTACCCAATCTAATTTTGGCCTCCAAAATGAAGTATAAACTTTGCTGAGTCCCACTGAAACTGAGCAGTTAATAAATAAATAGGCGCAGTTAGACAAACCAAACCTTGGCCTCATTGAGATTTTAAGGGAATAGCGAAAACGTTAACATAAAATCAATATTTCTGATCATGAGGCTAAGGTTGTTTTTATTAACAATCATCCCGTCACTAAAATTGTTCGCAAGACAGCTACCCAACATTCTATCAATAGATGACTTACCTCAGAGATGCGAGTTAGAATTTAGGATTTTGTTTTTCGTCATCATTTTGTCCTTCCTCGCAGAATGATAGGATCTCCTCTTTAGAAAGAATAATTGCGAATATAGCTAAAGTTCTACAAGGATTGGCCATAGAGAAATCCGAGCTAAATCAGGTGAACGCTCGACCCAATTTTACACCCAAATTACAGAATAACAGTAGGCGGCGATCTAGATCCCCGCAATTTTTAACAGATATGCCCTAAAGAACTGGTGCTGTAATCACCAGAAGTTTTTTATTCATGTCACGTCTGTCTCTGCCGTTCAGACGGATTTCCAAATGAATGTCAATTTCCACAGTTGACGGGAAAGGCCACGGAAAACAGGCGCAGTGGAGCAACAGGGTCGGGAAACGTATGGCGCAGAAATTAGAAGACCGTTCGTTCTGTGCATCAACGACATCAACGGCGCCACAGGGAAGCAATCACATACAATCTGACATTCCAACTGACCATTTTCTTCCACGTAAAATATGCCACATAGACAGCCAAGCTGACAATGTCAGTCGCAATCACCTGTCTACTTGTTTGCATGACCCGGACAAACAGCACAACGAACTTCCGCATCGACTTGATTTCAGAACTGGCAAAGAATTCATCGTAGACACAGGTGCACCAGTCTCAGTTCTCAATGGTGATTCAATGGACGAGATGTCTCTAGGTTTTTACTCGCAACAGCTTCAAAGGAAACCATATCTACTTATGGCAGCCGGTATCGCACACTCAACATTAGTTTACGACGTGAATTTACTCACAACTTCATCGTCGCCAAGGTCTCACACAACATAAAAGGCCTTGATTTCCTTTTGAAATTTTGGCTCATTGTCAATCTTGCCAATCAATAGGTCATCGACCCCTCCACCGGATTGAGCAAAGTTTTGGACACATGACTCCTAGCGTTTGTTGCTACAGGTTATTCAGCCAACACCAGTGCATCATTCAGCAGAATTATCAGCAGCTCTTCAAGAACACAAGTCGCTTTTTGATCTTAGCAAGTCAGAGCTACGAGTCTCAACACGATGCACCATATCGTCACAGAAGGATAAAAATATTGCACTCAAGTAGCGACCACTGGCTCCTGATTAACTAAAAGCTGCACAAGAAGAATTTTCTAGGCTATTTGATGAGGGAATCATCAGACCATCGAAAAGTTTATGGACGTCACCACAGAACTTAGTCTCCAAATCAATCGGATCGTACAGAGCCTGCGAGATTACCGCAAGTTAAATTCAGTGACAAAATTTGATGCATATCCTATTCCTGATATTAACACCTTACCTGAAATACTAAGCAGCAATTACTTCTCCGTGATTGACCTCAGACAAGCCTACCACTACATCTCGGTAGCGCCAGAAGATAAGGAAAAGACTGCCGTCATCACTCCATTTGACCTTTTCGAATCTGTTTACATGCCATTTGGACTTAAGTGTGCTACACAGACATTTCAAAGATTCATGGACAACATACTTTGCGACGACGCCGCTTATTGTATTTCATATCTCGATGACATAATGGTATTCAGTGCAGACTAAAAATCTCATGCCAAGCATTTACAAGATGTCCTCTCACGCTTATCCAACCACGGACTCAAGATCAACAGTGACAAAATGCAGATTGCAACTACATCCGTTGACATCCTGGGGCATTGTATTACGCCAGAAGGTATTCAACATTTGTTCTCGAAGGTGAATTCAATGAGGAATATCAAGTCACCGAAGACTGTAAGTGAGTTGCAGAAAATTTTGGGAGTCCTAAATTACTATCGCAAGTTCCTTCCAGGCCTTTTAAGACAACTTTATTCTTTGTGTAGGCACCTGCGGAATCGAAAAGGACTTAGCAAATATTAAACAATAAGTGATTGCGCGTGTGGTATCAAAATTTTTAAAAATCAAGTTTGCGAGCTTGAATTAAACACCAATCCTATTTTACTTAACCAGTCGTCGAACAACATAACATAACTACTGCCAGTCGCAACGCACTGACGCATTTCGAAAATTGACGGAGTTCGGAAGCCTATGAGTTTCTACTCGCGTACTCTCAAACCAGTAAAAACGAGACACGACACTTTCGGTCGAATACTCAACGCCATCCACGCAGCAATGCGCCATTTTATCAGTAGCATTGGCAGCAGCAGATTTGTTGTTTTCACATATCATGCACCATTTGCTAGCGCATTTCGAAACGCGATTTTAATATCGCCAAGTACCTTTCCAGAGTGGAAAGACAGCTTTTATTTATAAGCGAAAGACATTTCGACATCTTTCATTTCAAGGGTGTGACACTCAGTGAACCTGCACTAACGCCATCCCTCTTGCAAACAGAACAGCGCGGTGACACTCATATTCAAAGATTAGTAGCCCGTCACCCCACCAAGTTCGTATGCCGTCTCTGGAAATGCTTACCAATTGTTTACTT
The DNA here is from genome assembly GCA_029291075.1 of Eudiplozoon nipponicum. NCBI lineage: Eukaryota > Metazoa > Platyhelminthes > Monogenea > Mazocraeidea > Diplozoidae > Eudiplozoon > Eudiplozoon nipponicum. The sequence goes on along the minus strand of JAQBSW010001980.1, from coordinate 29,833 downwards.
CACGGGTACGCAGCCCAACAAACCAGTTCTGTCGATCAACCTTCAAAAAATTGTTTGCGACACAATTCTCTCAATTTCTCACCCAGGAAGCAAGGCGACTATCCTACATCTTGCAGAACGTTTCTAGGGTCCTAGCCTCAGGCAAAATACTAAACGATGGGTCTCCGAGTGTGTCATTTGCCAGAAAAAAGATCACAAGGCACACTTGTTCTGAGTTGCAACGTTTCCGAACTACTATTTCTGCAGACGAAGTAACTTATGGTTTTATCTTTGCTTGGATATCCCATTATGGTGTTCCCAATAAGATCATCACTGATAGAGGCACTTCCTTCTCTTCGGATCTTTTCAAAACCATCTGGCGGTTCATATGATGCATCTTACGCCAGACGACTACCTACCATCCCCAATCTAATGGTATGGGAGAGAGTACGTATAGGGAACTCAAAGCTGCTTGAGCATCCTCGTCCATTAATTACAACTGGGTTGACGCACTACCTTTAGTTTTGCATGCCATGCGTTGTCATATTCGTGAATCCATTAAAACTTCTGCGTCACAACTCTTGTATGGCATGAGTCTACGCCTGCCTAGTCAGCTTCTTCGTCTACTACCCGCACAGGATGACCAACAAGACGAAGCTACTCGACTTCGGCTTCATTTCTGTAACATGTCTGAACAGCAGCAGAGACATACGCTTTGTTCAGTCCTCGTTTACCCGCAGTTCCACACCTGCAAGCGAGTACTCGTTCGCAACGACGCTGCTGTTGCACCACTACGAGCAAAGTATCGCGGTCCTTACCCGATTATGATCAGACAGCCAAAATACTTCATTATCATGCAATGTGCGACAACTACATCAGTAAGTATAGACAGGTTGAAGGCATTTATCGAACCGCCTGATTCTGGTAACATACAACATTCTGCCTACAATATCAACCTAGCAATAGATTGCTTTGCTTAACACATAACTGATATTTTTTAACATTTATTTTTCGTAATTCTACGCATCAAATTTTTAACTTTATGCGCACCACTTGCGTCCTATGTTACGCAACATGACCTCTTTGAATCCACATGATTAATTTTTCTTCTCTCACTCACTTGTCTCATTAGGTATAACCAGCTGTTCTTAGCTAACAATTGTGTAGCATTTTTGAACAGTTCCTTAGTATTATGCCATCTCTACGGCAATGTCTGAGTACACTTTTTTTCATTATCCATTTGATTTTTATGTTTATATTTTTACATTGTTGTATATGGCTCACAACCGGGCTGAACCTCCAAATTTAGTATGATCAGCTACTTAGAGCTTATGCATTCTGTAGCAACACTGAGTAGTTATCGACTTCATATCATGGTACAGGCCACTTTAAATTCATATCTCAACTTCATCAGTTGCACAGTGACCACTCTACGAATATCATGGCCACAACCTCTAGCACACACTAGCTCCTTTGGTCGTATTCAAACACATTGGCGGTGATCTAGCCTGCCCAAGTTTCAACTTCAGTAGCAATCTACCTTGAAATTCTTACGTTGCGGCTCCCAAAACTTACACTACTCTGTTTTGGCCTTACGCCGTATGACCGACCACTACAGCTAACAATTTGTGTAGAAATTCCAAGTTGTTATTTAGCATCATATCATTATTGAAGCAAACAACAAGCACATTTCAGCCAAGCATTTACGGTATATTTTTATGAATATGGGCAGAATAATAACCAGTTGCTTAATTTGGTTCGAATCATGCACTACATTTCTTATCAAGCTTTGCCCAGAGGATTTTTTTCCTTTTTTCAGACAGGAAAGTTTAGTGACGGCTCAAGAACAATTCGCCGACATATTTCGTAAATGAAATTCAAATTTAATTTACGCGGCACCAATTAAAACATGTGAAGTTTGCCGTTAACAAATGCTGTGCGCGCTTTCGTTTTCACAGTATTTAAGCACGGTGCATTCACCATGCTAGTCAGATTCACGTTTGATTTCTGCTGCGCACTACGTGTCCGTGCTGTCTCATGTCATACTAACTTATCACCTACTTACTTACTTTACTTTACTGCGGCTGACTGCTTTTGGAGGATAAGCCGGCTCCACATTTCTTGGAGTTTCTTGGACTTGTTTCACACGCAGAGTCATTTAGTCACATCAATATTGTCGTTGCACAACTAGTGAGACGGAGCAATATCTTTTTATTGGGCTTCTACGTTTTCCAGTCAATGGGACAATACTCAGACTTCACACAGTCTCTCGCCGCTGATGTCAATGAAACAACAAAAGGAACATCAGGCAGTAAACCAGAGCCGGTCTCAAGTATCTAGGAGTATTTCTAGACACTGCTACACAAACTTTCTCGGCACAATTCCGGTCCTAATAAGGGCCACTAACTCTCAGCCGACTTGGCACATCAAAACATTGTTAACGTCGTACGGCATTTACTTGAAGTTGGGGCGTTTTACATTAACTGAATTTTACTGTATGCATTCAAGTTTGCTAGGTGGTGTATAAATAACGGATGAGCAAGTATATCGAAATATAGGTTGCACAATCAATTCAGAAACATGGTTCTAATGAGAACCACTTTTAGTAAATCATTTCACATCCACGTATAAAAAATATATAATAATAATAATAATAATAATAATAATAATATATTTATTTGGTAACAAAGGCCTACAGACCCAACAATTGAAATGATAAGGTATAAATCAAATGTAGGATATGTAGAATTGAATGAAATTGTAACTTGCAAAATAATTAACAATAAAAAGAAGAGCTATCATCAACTTCGCGATAGTTCATTCTGTTGAAAAATAAATTAATGTTGGCTAGGTAGGGTCGACTAGAGTCAGAGTATTAACGTGGGATTTTCTTGTGTCTAACAAACAAATTTAATTCTGAGTTATAATGCGAGAGATGACCAGCTGCGGAATTCGACCGAGGGAGTTCTGAGCAGTGGATTTTGAGTTTCTGTAGGGTAGTTTTGTCTAGGATAAAGTCGACTAGATTACAGCTAGTGGAGAGTCGGCATGTCAGTGTCGTGTACAGGGTTCACTGCCTTTCGTTTGAGGTGGGTTACGACAGATGGAAGGTGAGGAAGACTCAGCGCTCGATGTATAAAATGAGATAGAGATTAAGTAGAGAAAATTGTGGCAAAGTAATAAATATTTGGATACGGTAGTATAAAAATGAGAATAGAATTTTTTGTAATTTGGAGAATCAGCCCGAAGAGACTTCACAATCCGAAACTAGCTAATAGCCTAGAGGTAAAAATAAGTATAATGGTTTGCGCTACCAAGCAGACTTCTCGCATAAGAATTTGTTAAAGAAGTGATTGGGAGCCGCCTTTTAAAACTCATGCTGGGACAGGTGCTTTATTTCCGCTGGAATAACGTTGATTACACTTGTTGCTTTGGAACAATGATAGATTTTGTTAAATTTATTGGGAGTGTGGTTGGATTGGATTGAAGAGTTGCTATAGCGCGTAACGTTCTGGTGACTTGGGTGACCAAAGTTTGACAGTGATAGGCAAGTTGTTATCTTACAAATGAAAGAAATGACTCGTAAGAGTCGGGTAAACCAAAGCGGTAGTAGGTTAGCCAGGAGTAGGCGTTTCCAATAATTCAGTCTGTGAGGCGAGAATCGATTTAGAAATCTGGAAGAAATCTGTTCGACGGCGTAAAAGAAGACTAGAGTGAGAGGGCTTTACAATTCGCTAGCATATGATATGAAGTGTAGGACATAGTCCTTGAACAATATGTTGTAAATCTTGAAGAGTTTGGAAGTAGTTTGATGTGAAGAGAAGTCTATTGATTTATAAAAATAGATACCAAGTTGCTTGGCCGAGTCAATTATTTCAATATCAATGAGAAAAATTCTATTCGAGAGCAAACAGAATGGGTCAAAGGTAAATTTCATCGAACGAGTCTTATCAGGGTTTAGTTTAAGACCGATTCTGCTAATCTAAGAGTACAGCGAGAATGAAAGCTGAGTGATAAGAGTTGAAGAAGGATTGGATGATGTTGGGTTACTAAATACTATTTTATTTTTGGGAATTTGATGTTACTTCTGGTTTTATTAACAAAACTATGTTTTTTTAAATATTTTAATTTTTTTGATTTTCTTATTTTAAATTTTGAAAAAGTATGTCTTGTCTTTTTTTAAGTTAATTTAAAGTATCTTTGAGATTTGGCTAGAAAACAACTTTTTATTCTTATTGATATCACGAGAAGGATCTCAAACTCATCACAAGTAAATTGATTAGGTTTTCTGTTTTCAGTTTATTCGCTTATATATTTTTTACGACAGCAATCACTGAAATTGTGAGTAACAAAAGCTCAAAGTATTGGATAAAGTGTATCAAAAACAGTAACCGAAGGTGTGTTCTGTAACAGTAGACTATCGCCAAAAGCTGGAATTCCGACTAACATAAAAAATCTCCTTGGTCATAGAAAATAAACCTATCACGCTGCGACTAAAGAGGGGTTTGCAAGTATGTATTAGGCGTTGCAAAATTAGTAACAAATCAGTTCAGTTGTGACCAGGAGGATAAAACAAAGGCAGAATGAATGGAATGTATAATCTCATGCACATTCGTTTCGTACTTACTGGCGACTCACCAGTAGAAGCCGGTATAACGCCTTTTAACCACTATATATTTGGGTGAGGAATGTGGAATAATAAGACGGTACAATCTCCTAGACGAAAGTGTTAACCTATAGTAGTGAAGCTAACATCATATAAAGTCTCGAAAATGCGACTTCCACGCTAACTCACTCTGTATAATATATATACCGAGTCTGTAAAGGATACTAACACTATAGCTATTGTGTTAGTAACCGATTCCAACATTGTAGTACCGAAAATGTACATGTTACTAACTCTATGATTGCCGAGTCAGAACATGGTACCAACATGATGGATATCAATGTATGTTATAGTTCACCGAAATTGAGAATTGCAACTATATTTGAAAACCTGATACTTTAGTAAATCCATACACTATGGCCTAGGTCGATAGCGGTCATCGCATTTCGCGATATGCATGACATCATTTAATTCCATATATAACATTTAAATACTGTTTGTTGCAGAGAATTAATATATATGCAAGTATACATTACATGTTGTGAACCTAGTAACAAATTATTTCAGTTGTGACCAGAAGGATAAACCAAAGAGGTGTTTGGCGAGACACATTGACAAAAATTAAATCAGATGTAGGTTACATTATTGAAATCAAAGTACAATTTCTAAGCGCTGGGGAAGCGAATCTCGTAACGATGTTTAAGGACCACTCGAGTTTTACATTTCGCATTGTAGGTATGCCAAGCTTGGAAAATATCTATGCAAAGGATGCAAATTTTTGAGGTAAGACGTTATCGGACGAAAAGACAGTCGTTTTCCTGAAGCTAGGCATAACTCTTCGAAAATATAGTTCAACCACTACTATTAGGAGTATTACGGGAGTGTGCACATAAAAGTCTCAAAGGAGTGCCAAGCCTATGTAACCTGATATCATCAAATTTTTGTCCGAGAGCTTCGGTGTAAGACATACACACTGGTTAACACAATAAAATGTTAGATTTAAGTTTGAAGGAGCTCTCGAGGAGGTTCAGTTGTGACCAGAAGGATAAACCAAAGGCAGCATGAACGGAATGGCAATCTCATTGCATTGTTTGTTTTCAGGAAGCATTGGTGACATCGTATATTTATATTGCTGCTCTTAATCATTATATTTCTGGTAGAAGAATGTGGAATATTAGGACGGTACAATCTCCTTTAGCCTACCCTTTTTACAGGTTTACACATTCGTCTAGAGATTGTACCGTCCTATTATTCCACATTCTTCTACCAAATATATAGTGGTTAAAGGGCGTAATACCGGCTCCTACTGATGAGTCGCCAGTAAGCACGAAACGAATGTGTATGAGATTATACTTTCCGTTCATGCTGCCTTTGGTTTATCCTTCTGGTCACAACTGAACTAATTTATTACTAGGTTCGCAAAACCTAATACATACTTGCATATATATTAGTTCTTCGCAACAAACAGTATTTAACGGTAATATATTGAATTGAATGATGTCATGCTTACCGCGAAATGTGATAACTGATATCGATGAAGGCCAGAGTGTATGGTTTAACTGGAGTAACAGGTGTTCGGAAATTGTTGTAATTCTCAATTTGGGTGAACTTTAGCATAAATTTATATCCATCAGGTTGGTATCATGTACCGACTCAGAAACCATAGTGTTAGTATCCGGTACTCATCGATTTCAAAAAAAGGTATCAGTTACTAACACAATGGCCATAGTGTTAGTATCCTTTACAGACTCCGTATATATATACTATATAGTGTGAGTTAGCATTGAAGTCGTATTGTCGTTGAATTCAGATTATGTTAGCTTCACTATTACAGGGTTACACATTCGTCATATAGTGTGAGTTAGCATTGAAGTTGTATTGTCGTTGACTTCAGATTATGTTAGCTTCACTATATATTAGTTCTTTGCAACAAACAGTATTTAACTCGAGGAGGTTGTTGGCTATAACAGGTCCGTCATAACGGATGACCTAATTGGTCTCCAATTCATAATTGGAATGAGTGCTGATTTGAAGAAGGTTTGATATGATGTGGTAATCATATATTGCCACAAATTCGAATAGCAAATATGGGCCAACAAAGGTAGTCTAAAAGTGGTTAAGGGCATCAATGAATTGTCAGAGGCACCGGGAGAGTAATCGTCGTTTGTGTGGAATTTTCTGATCGTTGACATACAAGACAATATTATTGAGATTGATTGTTGTCCCAATTCGACCCGACATTAGATACATACACCGGGACTATTGGACAAAGTATAAGGATATTGATTTACTCAGACTTAGATCTTAGAGGTAAGGTTAGTATGCTGCTGACTTTGCGGAAAATATCGAAAAATATCTGGAAGTGTTCCTATTACTTAATGCTTAGTGGAATAGATTGAATACAGTAATAGAATAACAAATCGAGCTGGTAAAACCATTACCCTGTTCACATAAGGCTCTACTGATAGCGCAACTTAAGCAACAGATTACTATCGCAGAATTTCGACGCAATTTTTTGTTGGGAACATTAACTTTTATCCAATAAAAGCCCAAAAGAAGTTTATGTCGTACCAGTCATGATACGTTTGTATGAGTCTGGTCTATGATGAGCAATATTTGAGATGGATTAGAAGTTCCATCTATGTCTATCAGTCTCAAGACTTTGACTGCTCCACAGATTTTTTCTTGTAAATATAATTTAAATTATTGTCCACCAAAAATCATAAATATATACTTAACTATGACTGAGTACTTTATCCAAAAAACTTCATACGGATCGTTTGATATAAAATGAAATGTGACAGGAAAAACTGAATAATTTGTATAAATTTTCCAAATAAGCTTCAATGAGAAAATATCCTCGTTCAATTTTTAGAATTTTGAATAGAAAATCAAAATTATAAATGATCCAAGACGGTGACGTCACGCCAACAGAAATGCTCACGCGAATCAGGCACAAAAAACAGAAAACTAAAATCATGCACAAGACAACAGTATAAATATGCAATATAAAATGAAAATGAATTTAACCGTGACACAATTGAGACCTTTCGCAATATATCAAATGAGAATAATAATTTGTGCCCAATTCAAGATTTTATTTTCAAAATTCAGCAATGGAATATTAAAATACAGTAAAACAAGTGCGTATCAACCAGAACAAAAGAAGAGTGAATCTTTCGTAGGCTAAATCTCAAAAATAATGTTTGTTAAAGTCAACAAAACTAAAAGAACATAAACAAAATAAATTAAAAATAGAACTACAAATTTTTAAAACGTAAATTTATTTAAGAAACTAGAGGGTACTTGAAATGTCGAAAATTAAAAATTGATCAATTTTTATATGTGAAGTTATCCATCTCTAAATACACCCTGATGTTAAAACTTATGCTCATACATAAACGTAGCCATCATTCTTCGGTTTCCTGTCACCTCTTTCAAAACGAGTTTCGCCATGTCGCCCTTGCATTTCTCTAGGTTTGAGTTTCATATATTATTAGCCTTTTTATTCCATTGCATGAATCTAGACTTCACTTTTTTCACGTATGATTGACTTTTCATCCTTTTTGCATATCTTGAACCATACCTCGCCTCTGACTTTTGGTACTTTGATAAGTATTGTGCCTCAAACCCCTACTCCATTCAGGTAAACTGTGGAACGCTGTGATTCAATGCTACACAAACTTGTTTGTCATCTACTTTATCCGTCAAATGATTAATTTTGAATAGCTCCTTATAAAATTGTTTCACATTATTTTGTCTGATCTCGCTGGTTTTCAGCTTTCGATCTAAATATACATAATCATTTTTACCTTAAACTTCTAGACCTGTTTGGAGCTAAGTACATCATTTTGGCCCTCTGCGCTCTTACGAATCAATCTACTGCGATAAAGGCCCAATCGAGTCAATCTGGTGCGTATATTAAATTACCTCCGAGTAACCTCAATAGCTTTTCGTAAGCAATCTTTGCTAAGGGTGTTTCCATCCAAATTCTGTATGTATTTCTCACTGCAAATGAGACTGTTTGCAAATTATGTATTCAACGAGATCCTCCAGTGCATCGCAATGCAGCCTTCAGTTTCATGAACAGTCTCTCAACTCTGCCATCATCTCTGGGACTATATGCGTTTGTGTGCCTCAGTTCAATGCCCATTGAATGACCTAAGAAAGATTTCAGACAAAAATGTCTACCACGATCACTAATTACCCTTATCCATACATCATATCATGAAACCCAATTATGCAAGATCAAATTTCAACCTTCCGAAGCTGTACTATCCTATAGGAATGCAACTCCAAACTGAAGACCGAACCGATCAAATATTGCGAGAAGATACGTCTGACCAGATATTTCAGGAATTTCTACAATATCCAAGTTTAAGTGCACAAAGCAACTTTTTTCTGAATACATCGTCAATTACTTCAAAAAATAAATGCATTCGGCTTCTGACTGAGGGGATCTGTGAAAACTCACCAATCAAGGCTAAAGACAATCTGTGCACTTGAAAATGGAAAGGAATCAAGATTTTACTAAACTACGATTGCTATTAATTGTCCTGAAATCGTCAAATGTGGAATCAATTTGAAAGATGACAGCGCTGCGCAAGGAACATCATTTAAGCATTACGTAAAGTACAAAAACTATGGGAATCAATCAAACTGTTAAACCAGTATAAATTGCAGAAATACAAATTGTAAGCCAAGTCGAAAGACCTATTCTTGGAATTTTTAAAAATTTCATGTGCCTAAATGGTTTAGATTCTGTATACAAATTTCCCACATTCCTCATTTAAATATATCGTAGGAGGTTTTGTAGTTATTGTAATAGGTTTTGCGGGGTAGCTGTCTATTTCGTAAAATTGTCCCGTTCCTAAATATTTATGGTGGCTGTTATCACCACCCGTTCCATGATCAGTCCCTGACCTTTTTCCGAAGGGTGAAGTAAGAAGACTCATCCGTGTTATCAGACGTTTATTGAATGTTATGTTGCAATGCATGAATCAATTCACAGTTAATCCAAATAGACCGTGCTCTAGACGGCAACAAAATAATATATGGTCAACACAATTAAATGTCTTATACACAAGTAATTATCAGAAACACAATCGGCTGAATCGTGATGAATTCATGTAAATGATTGAAAAAGTACGATGATATAAATCCAGACTGATTAGCAATTTAGTTTAAAGTCACTGATAATTGATGAGAAGAAACACAATAAATATTGTCACTGATAATTGATGGAAAGAAATCGGAAAGAAACAGTCTTAAAAAACATCACAAATAATTATTCCACTGTTTGCTAGGTTTTGAATGTTTAACTTATATAATCCATTGAACTATAGAGTTTTGGACAAGTAGATTGAGAAATACCTGAAGTATCCTGGATCAGTAGAATCATAACTGAACTGTTAGTGGTTGTGTAAAATGTGTTTAATGCACGTTAAGTTAATAAATCCATTGTTTGAACACGGAGGTATAAAAATCCACCGCATGTTACCTGCGTATTGCGCGCGGGTGTGTATATTTCTTAAACAAAACCCTATTAATTACAATTAAATTTGAAGTTTAGGAAATCTCAATTAAAAATGCTTGAAACTAACAGAGATTGTTGCTAAAATCGCAGTTAACAGAAATATTATTTACAAACAGATTTAGACTATTTGGCTTTCAGGAGAACTATATTTGACAAAATTGACCTTGGTTTGGTTGTAACGCGGAGCCGCGTGATTCATACACCCCCGATAATGATAATTAGTACACAATGAAGGAGGGCAAACTTTACAGGAGGTGATATGGCTCTGGCGAGTGAACACTGGCGTGACGGCGTCAGTTGGCTCGGTTGCTGGTGAGATGTCGGGCGTTAGCCTATGGTCAGCAAAACTGCCTGGAGATGGAATGATCGTTTCTTTGCCGCCTAGTAGGTCAACATCGCGGAACAACGGGTCATTTAGATCAACGTCGGCTGGGGATAATCTTTGTTTGGACACAGCTTCAGCTCTGCCATTAATCTCCAAATAATGTAATTCTGACGTCGATCTAACTCACGATAAGGACCGCGCTTAGGTTTGGCTAGAATCCTGTTATATATGTCGTTGTTGACGAAGAACCATTTGCAGCTATCAAATTCTTTGCGTTTATATATTGAACCATGTTGCTGATGTGTAGGATAGATCGGCCGATCCTGAGTGTTATACTGTATGTAACTGCGAAGTGAAAACAGAAATGCTGTGTCGTTCATCAATATCGCAGTTTCAGAGCGTGATCGGACTAGTTCGCCAGGCAGCCGTAGACATTCACTAAATTACATTTCAGCTGAGTTACATTTGATCGGCTCACGAGGTCTTGAACGTATTCATAGGAGTACTTTCGTCAAGGCCGCAAGCCAATTTTCTTCTGGGCTGGCCTTGAGCGCCGCTTTCAGTGCCCGGTGTGGCCTTTCAACGAAACCATTTGCTTCAGGATTACGTGCCGTGGTCACAAAGTGTTTGACACCATAGTATTTCAGTAAGGCTACAATCTCTTCGCCGAAGAACTGTGCTCCACGATCGGTTGTCACTTTAGCTGGAGCATCAAAACGAGCGAACCAATTAAACTCTATAGCATAACTGCAAGTGTCTTGCTTCATGTTTGACAGTGGTATGGCCTCATAATATCAAGTGGTATTGACAGAAGATAGGGTATATTGTTCACGGAAGGTAAGGTTACCAGATCAACGTGTATGTGCATGAACCGGACTTTGGGCACTTGAATGACTTGTGGGGCCGTTTTGGTATGTCTCGTCACTTTGCATTTCTGACATTCTAGACATTGTTTTGACCACTTCTTGACATCTCGCCGCATGCCAGGCCAAAAATACGTTCTGGATAGAATTTCCACTGATGCTTCGCCAGATGGATGGCTCATTGAATGGTAGACTTCGAAGATCTTGTGACGGAGTTTTTCAGGTATAAACGGCCGAGGGCCCACGCCAGTTATTTCACACTGCAGCAGAGTTCCATCATAATCAAATGTTTTCAGGCGATTGACATCAAATGTCCGAAGTGATGGATCATCTTGCTGAGCTGCTTGCAATTCCTGAGTGCTTATAGGTGAAGGACACAATATTGAGCACAAAGATCTGCAGGACGGCTTAGGGAGTCTGCGACCACATTTTCTGATCCTTTGACATGAGTGACTTCATATTCATACTCGTGTATTCGTGTAAGTTGTGAGTTGACACGTCGTGAATATAAATACTCTTTCTTTCCTCTGAGCATCGGAAGTAGAGGAAGGTGGTCGGTGTAGATCTTGAACTTTCGGCCATCCAGATAGGTGTGGAAGTGTAGGATCGACCGGTAGATTGCGAGTAACTCTTTCCCTAATGTATCATATCGCGTCTCGCGAGGTTGTAGTTTTTGCGAGTAGAAGGCAATAGGTCGGTGTATGCCATTGATGGACTGTTGAAGTTACTGCGCCTATGGCAACGTCGGATGCGTCAGTGATCAATTCAAAAGGTTGAGACCAATCAGGAGAATGTAGCATGGTCGCTTTGCATAAGGCCCTTTTGGCATCCTCGTAAGCCTGCATTTCGTCCACGTTGAGCTGAATCAGTTGTGATTTCTTGACAAAACGGCTTTCTGGCACGAGATATTTGTGAAGAGGTGCCAGAATCTTGGCAAGGCAGGGTACAAATCGAGAATAGTAGTTCATCTTGCCCAAGAATCGTCGTAATGCTCGAACGGTGGTTGGAGGCTGTAGATCTTGAATAGCACAAACCTTAGCAGGTATAGGTGTCATGCCTTCTTCGGAAATTTGATGACCGAGGAATTCAATTGATTTCTTTGCAAAGACGCATTTGTTGCCATGAAGTCGGAGGCCATAGTCTGCTAGACGTGTGAGCAGGATCTCAATATGTTGTATATGTTCGGACATTGAGTTGGAGAATACCAGGATGTCGTCTAAATATGGAATTACAAATGGTAGACCATCTAGTATTTCGTCCATAACGCGTTGAAATGTTTGAGAAGCATTCTTAAGACCGAAAGGCATATAATGATATTCGTGAGTGCCACCTCCGGTGAATCTGAGTGCAGTATATGATACGGAGTCTTTGTCCATCGGTACTTGATAGTAGGCTTTCACTAGGTCGAGTTTTGAGTACACAGCATGACCGATAGCAGATCTGAGTAGGTCAGCTGGATTTGGCAGGATGTACGAATCAGACTGTGTGCAAGAATTGAGAATACGATAATCCCCGCACACCCGGAATGTTTCTGGTTCACTCTTTGGTACTACTACCACAGGCGACGCAAAAGGTGAGCTGGATCGTGTACAGATGCCTTGTTGACGTAGCATGGCGAATTCTTGCTCGGCGGCCTTATGTTTGTGTGGTGCCAGTGGACGTGCTCGTGGAGGATGAGGAAGTGGTTTCGACAAGATGATACGATGGGCTGTGATGGCACGCTTCCACTTGAGATCGGGCATGAACGAGATATGTTTGAACATTTCCTTATGACGTTTCAGAACATCGTCGACTTCCGGTTCATCAAGAACTGGAGGAATAAGCTGTATTTATGAGACTGCTTCGGCGCAAGTCGCATGTTTTAGCGCTGATGAAAACAACTGATTGTCTGCAGTGCGTAAATCTCGTGTCTATAGGACGGATGGAAAGGTCGAAGTGTTCGAGAAAATCACGTCCAATGATTTTTCTTGTCGTATTGGCAATGATGAAAGGATAATTGAAACATCTTTTTAAATTGGAGAACGAGATTGTGTGTACTCGTACCCCAAACGTCGCTATACTGGAGCCATTGGCGCAGGTAAGATTGCTGGTGTCGACTGGGTGGGTAGGTTCGAAATAATTGTGGCGTAGTAAGCTTACATCTGATCCAGTGTCTATGAGAAATAATTCGCCAGAGTTTGCGTCACGGATGAGGAAGTATGTTGATAGTGGCAACTGACGATGAGATTGGTTGCTGGCATTTGGGCGTTTGAAGCCTGGCTTAATTGGAGTCGTAGCTGTAAAGACAATAGTTTGATTGCGCTCTATCGCGAAAGCAACGTGCGTTTAGCCATCAGACGTGGAGCGGCAAACAATTCTGGGGGTGATCAGCCTCTACTGCCACAGAGGAGGCTGACCACAGCAGTTTTCAGAACCCACCATGGGCGGATCCTCCTGAGTTATCGAAGGTAACCGCACCCGCTTGAACGTCGCGTCTGTGCGCGGGAATGGGCAGTCGTTTCTGAGGCAATAGCGTGTGGAGTGGCCATAGCTGCGGTGATTCGGACACCACTCCGCCGGTAACTGTGGAACTGTGGCCCGGCCTCTGGACGTCGACCTCCTGGTGCTGTTTCGGGCCGGTGGTCGACGCTGGTCACGCCTGCTCTGGTCGCGTCTATTATGGACGGCATCGACTGAGGCCGAATTTGGCCTGACGGTGAGGTTCTCGAGCAGGCTGATGAGGCGCTCATTGGTGAAATTTGTTCGGGCTGATGATGATGTGGATTGAGACTCGGACAGTCGTGAGGTGATGTAACCTTGCTCTGAGGCAGGTGAGCTGCAGTGGTGTTTCTTCCACCACTTGTCTAGACGTGCCGGCAGAACGTCGTCTTGCACTTCAACGGATTCGCGCAGGAACGTGGCCATCTCTTGGAGTGCCGGAGGAAGCTTCTGTATGAATAGTCGCATCAAGATTTCCTTGGGCAAGCTGAGTTAAAAGACTTTCTGCTCCATCTCCCTGTATAGCTCGGAAGGCGTGCGGCTACCTAGGGACATCTGGCTCATCAATTCTGTAAGCCTGTCTTCCCGATCTGGTGTCAGGCGCTGCTTGACGGCGCGTTGCAGGCTCTGCCATGGCTGCGCACATTACTCTCAGTGTATTGTTGCAGGATGTCTTTTAGTCCGCGTCTGAAAGACATTGGGATTGTCTCAGAAGTCCTCAAAAAGATTGAACCCTCGTCTATTATATTGGACACCTTGGCCAATAGAGTAACATGGTTGACCCACTCGTCAGGTTAATCTGGATCGAATAAGCATATTTTGGACTGTGTCGATGTGCTTGTGCAGCCTGTTGCTGGGCTTGCCACCGGGCTTCCTGCATTCCCTGAACAGGACATCATCTTATGTGTGTGAGTGCTGTCGAGAATAGATGGCAGTGTTACATCGTCCTAACTCGTCATCGTGCGGCTGTCTTCGAGAATTGTGATCCCGAGAGGGTGGTTCACTGTGATTTGTGTCTCCAGATTTACTTTCTTGTGTGGCATTCGTCCAAAGTTAAATACTGTTTGTTGCGGAAAACTAATATATATGCAAGTATTTATTACGTGTTGCAAACCTAGTAACAAATTAGTTCAGTTTTGATCAGAAGGCTAAACCAAAGGCAGCATGAACGGAAAGTATAATCTCATGCACATTCGTTTCTTGCTTACTGGCGACTCATCAGTATGGAGCCGGTATTACTCCCTTTAATTACTATATATTTTGGTCAAGAATGTGGGATAATAGGACAATACAATGGTACCATGTTCCAACTCGGAAACCATAGTGTTAGTACCATGTACCTTTTCGGTACAATAATGTTAGTATCGGTTACTAACAAAATAGCAATAGTGTTAGTATCGTTTACAGACTCTGTATGTATATTATATAGTGTGAGCTAGCGTTGAATTTGCATTGTCGTAGACTATACGATAATAGCTTCACTTATGCCAGTTTACACATTCGTCTAGGAGATTGTACCGTCCTATTATCTCACATTCTTGACCAAAATATATAGTGGTTAAAGGGCGTAATACCGGCTCCTACTGATGAGTCGCCAGCAAGCACGAAACGAATGTGAATGAGATTATACTTTCCGTTCATGCTGCCTTTGTTTTATCCTCCTGGTCACGACTGAACTAATTTGTTACTAGGTTTGCAACACCTAATACATACTTGCATATATATTAGTTCTCCACAACAAACAGTATTTAACTGTTATCCGTACCAATTGATTGTAATGAGTCGAGCATCATTCCTTTCTTCAAAAAAGGCAATCTTAATTCATGAGATAACCATTGTGGTATAAGCTTGACTTCAGTCGTATCAAGGTTATTTGTTTCGATGATCATACGTCGTCTTAGCGCTCCACGTGAATTACATACAAGAAAAGAACAGGCCGGATTCTGCTCAGGAAGAGGTTGTATAGGTAATATTTTTACGTTAAGGCAAGTTCTTGAACAGAGACATTTATATCATCGTCCCACAATAGCTCTGTCTAGACTTCAAGCGTGTATTTGATTTGTTAGATCGCAATGTTTTATCCATATTTTGTCGAAATATGATTTGTCCACAATTAAAAAAAATATTATACGCGCTCTTTACACAAATAGTCTTGGTCGCATTAATGTCTACAACAAATTAATGCATAGCTTTACAAACAGCGGCAGTGTTCGTCAAGATTGTCCACCTTCCTCTTTTTTGTTTAATTTTGTAATCGATGACATTATGAAAAACACTCATACAAACATTAAACGTGCAGACGTTGAAGATTTCCCGGGCGGTAAACTAGTCGAACTTGACTATGCAGACGATATCGAACTATTATTCGACAATCGAGATGCTACCCAAACCACCTTGAATAGATAAGCACACGTTGGTCCTTCTTTCAATATGAAATTTTCATCCTCTCAATGTAAGATAGATTTACGTGATCACCCATTACTCACTCCAACGCTGCGACTGCATAACGAAGATCTAGACATAGTTGACAGGTTTACACATCTTGGGAGCTCTATCAATATTTTAGGCAATATGTCCGACGAGGTGAGGATAAGAATCGCGAAAACTAGAGTAGCTTTCTCGAAGCTTCGTCATTTATGGAGAAACGCAAGTATTTCTCTCTACCCTAAATGTCGTCTTTTCAAAACATATATACGCGCAGATTTTTATACGCTAGTGAAACTTGTTCTCTTAGAGTTGATGATTTTTTACGCTTACAGGCATTGGACCACACATGTTGGTTACCAACAACGAATAACTAACGCTGACATTCGTTGACGTATTTTTGGATCAGCCAATAAGTACTCCACGTTAGAAAAACAAATAAGGCTCCATCAACTTTGTTGGCTGGGTCACGTTTTTTGTACACCATAAATTTGGTTGCCCAGTAGAGATTGGTTCTCTCATCTAGCACCAGATTGCCATAAGAAGCAAGATGGGCAGATTTTGACATGACAGAAACAGTTCAAGTCACCTTCATCCAAATTGGGCAGTTTCGGACCCGCTCGTCTGCCAGAATGGTGTCCACGTGCGCATCCTACTTCCTCAGTAGAAACCCTTAGCGATATGGCATCAAATCGAGCCCAGCAGCGATTATGCCGCAGTGATGTCTAATAGAATCATCTTCGTAAACTTCGTTCCTTAGTACGGCCAAGTTAGCTTGCGAAGTTTTGTTTGTTTTTGACGTGATACATTGAAAGCCGCAAGGAAGCTTTATTGCTGATGTTGCCTCGCCCTAATGCTATCTTGGCCATAATGGTGTTGTGGACAAGTTTAGTTTGCCTCATTTCTGTGAGTTAATCTGATAAATTTACTCATAGTAACTTTCTCTCACTTTCTCTCTGGTAAATCTCACTAATAATTTAAAAAATATTATTTCTGTTGTTATTCATATAATTTTTTCAATCCTCATGGTTATATGGCAGTGAATCATTAGTCAATTTTGACTTTTACATGGCTATGCATGATCTGATTATATTGTATTTCTCATTCATGATGCATTCGGCTGCAAAAATCACTTGACCTTATAACATTATTGTCTCTTTGCTGCAGCGCTGCCTTTATTGCAACGTTCGAAGCATTTGTTTCTTGCTCAAATAGCCTCAACATTCATGTTCAAAAAGACTCTTCATGTGGCTCTAAGTCTGGCTGGCAGTTCAGTTGTAAAATATATTTCACTTCAACTTGAGATATATTCAGTCCGGAAGCTTTTGTAGAAAGGCGATCATAAAATTCTGAAATCAGTTGACGCTCCATTTTCTCTAGGCGCAACAATTTTTACAACTGTGCCGACCTTCCCGATGATATCTCCTTTTAATTTAGACCATTAACAACTCAAATGAATTGCACGAATATTCTTCCACAATGTAATCTCTGAGACTGACCATGGTGATCCTAAAACATTCTGGGAAAGCTATCCTTGTTGTAACAAATTGATCCACAGGGTCTACAATATAATACAATTAAAATAGAATTTGGATATCTTACACCCATTCTAAAGGTTTTTCAAATTTATATGGTGGAAAACTGATAAAATTTGAATTAGGGTGGTTGCCAAATTTGGTAGAATTTCTGGCTCTATTAATTAATGAAAACGCCAAAGATGCCAAGTCCGCATCAGTCTCAGTGTGTCTTTAGGTGTTTGAGTGATTATATTTTCCTTCCACATTCACAAAACCCATACCAGCTACTCCCTGTATCATGCTATCAGTGTTCTCAAACTAAAGATTAGCCTCTATGCTAATTACAATTATATATATACTTAATCAAGTAATAAGTATATGGCTGTATGCTTTTTACGCAACACTGCACACGGTATTTTTTATCCGGAAAGAAATTTAACAACAAAATAAGAATAATTAAATTACCTGTTCCTGGGCGATCCCAGTTGTCACAATTTAGAAAATAAACTCAAGATATCAGGAGAATAATGTGAGGATCAAATTTGTAAAATGGACAAGAAGAACAAAACGGCTGCTACATGTTAACAGAAAAGCTCGCGCAAGATAGAAATAATTACATAAAACTGAAATCATGCAAAATTCAACAAGTTAAATACTTGTAAGAATTTAATCAAAGAATGCTCACAAATTTAAACGGGTATTTTCTTCTTTGTCGTCCAAGGCCAATTCAATCAAGAATATTAGGTCACCCAAACTTTACAGTAAGTACAGAAAATTTTAAGAATTCCTAAATACCATCGCAAGTTCCTTTACTGCTTACCAAAACAACTATATTCTTTATTTAGCCATCTGCGGAATTGAAATGGACTTAACAGAAACTCAACCTTTTTTGGTCATCTGAAGACAAGAAACTACTCCATCTTGCCATCAACTCATTAGCAAATGCCACAATTCTGATCCATTCTCACTTCCAACGAATATTTATACTCACCACCGATGCTTCTGAATTTCCTATTTTGGTCACTTTCGAGCAAGAGGTCGACGGAGTGCAGAAGCTTATCAGTATTTATTCGCGTATTCTACAACCACTAGAAACTAGATACAAATTTTTGGTCGAGAACTCCCCGTCAACCATGACGCAGTGCGCCACTTCATCAGCATCATTGGCGGCAGCAGATTTGTTGTTTTTACAGATCATACACCATTAATTAGCGTACTTTGAAATGTGACTTCAACCGTCGCAAATTGCAATGCTAGAAAAGACCGACAGCTGGCATGTCTGAGTGAATGCCAATTCGGCATTTTTCATCTTAAGGGCAAACATACCATTATTGCAGGCGCACTTTACAGGCCAGGCGTCTTCCTACAACCACATTTACTTTCACCATTCTCAATCAACTCCGTGACTCTCAGTAAACCTACATTTACATTATCCCACACAAACATAACAGAACGGTGATAGTCGTATTCAAAGATCAGTAGATCGTTACCATACGATGTTTGTATTCCGATTCCGGGAATGTTAACCCATTATTTACTTCACAGTACTCAGTCCGACAAGCCAGTTCTGTCCATCAGACACCAGAGAAAGGTTTTCGACTTCATTCACTTCATTTCTCACCCAAGAAGTAGGGCGACTGTCAAACTTCTTGTAGATCGTTTCTGGGGTCACAGACTCAGGCAGAACGACAAGCGATGGGTCTCCGAGTGTGCTATTTGCCGGACAAACAGGATCACACGGCACGCGCATTCTAAACATAGACAGGTTGAAACTTTTAATCGAACCACCTAATCCTGGAGATCTACAGCCTTCTACATGCGTTTCAGGCTCAACATGCCTACATTATCAACCTAGTAATAAATTGGTTTGCATTAAATGTTAGTAATAAAAAATTTTCGCATTAATTTTTCGTTATTCTACGTATCAAATTTTACCTTTTTGCACACTACGTGCACCCGATTTCATGTGACGTGATCTCCATGGATCCACATGATTCATTACTTTTCTCACACTCACTTGTCTTACGTAGTATTATAGGATGTTTTTTAGTTATAGTGATAGACTTTGAGCGCAGCTGTATATTTAGTAATGATTTCCTACATTTTCATGATGGTCGTTATCCCCACCCTTTCCTTAATCAGTCCCTGACATTTTCCGAAGGGTGAAGTAAAAAAACTCATCCATTTTAAGACATTTGTTGTAAGTTGTGTAGCGCAGCATGAATCAATTCAAAGTTAAACAAAACGGACCGCGCTCTAGACGGCCTAAAAACGATATATTGTCAACACAATTGAAAGTCATATGCACAAGTAATTATAAGGAACACAAACATCTGAATCGTGATGAATACATGTAAATTATTGAAAAAGTACGATGATATAAATCCAGACTGATTAGCAATTTAGTTAAAGTCATTGATAATTTATGAGAAGAAGCACAATAAATATGTTCACTGAAAATTGATGGATAGAAATCGTGTAAAAACCATCATAAAAAGCACCACAAATAATAATTCCACTGTTTGCTAGATTTTGAATGATAAAATACAAAAATCCATCGAACTATAGAGTTTCGGATAAAAGATTGAGAAACACCTTATGTCATGATTAGTGGAATCATACCTGAACTATTAGGACTTGTATAAAAAATGGTTAAGGCAAGTAAACTAAGTAAATTCAATGTTTGAACACAGAGACAAATAAATCCGCCGCATGTTACCGGTGTATTGAGCGCGGGTGTATTTTAATTATTAAACAAAAACCCTATTAATTACAATTAAAATTGCAGTTCGAGAAATCTTAATTAAAACTGCTTGAAACTAACAGAGATTGTTTCTAAAATCATAGTTAAAAGAAATATTGTGTAAAAACAGAGTTAAATTATTTGACCTTAAAGAACACTATATTTGTCAAAATTGAACATCGTGTGGTTGTAACGCGGAGCCGCGTGTTACATACACCCCGTTGACAATGAAAATTAGTACACAATGACGAGGGCTAACTTTAAAGGAGGTATTATGGCTCTGCCGAAACGAGTAACCACTGATGTTGGTTCTGTCGACACTGATTCTGGTTCCTGTATATCTCGTGGCGGCGTGACGGTGACATGTGGTGAGATGTTGGGCGTCAGTCCGTAGTCAGCAAAACTGTCTGGAGGTGGAGTTATCATTTCTTCAACGCCTGCTAGGTCAACATCGCGGAACAGCTTGTAATTTGGATCAACGTCGGCCGGGGATAATCTGTGTTTGGAGACATCTTCTGCTTTGCCATTAATATCTAAAATAATGTAATTCTGACGTCGATCTAACACACGATAAGGACTAAGCTTTGGTTTGGCTAGAATCCTGTTATCCTTGTCGTTGTTGACGATAACCCTTTGCAGCTATCAAAATCTTTGCGTTTATATATTGGACCATGTTGCTGATGTGTAGGACAGATCGGCCGATTCTGAGCGTCATACTCTAGGTAACTGCGAAGTGGAACCAGAAATGCCGGATCGTTCATCGTTAGCGCAGTTTCAGAGCGTGATCAGACTAGTTCACCAGGCAGCCGTAGACATTCGCCAAATAACATTTCAGCGGAGCTACATTTGACCGGCTCGCCAGGTATTGTACGCATTGATAGGAGTACTTTCGGTAAAGCCACAAGCCAATTTTCTTCTGGGCTGACCTTGAGCGCCGCTTTCAGTTCCCGGTGTGGCCTTTCGACGAAACCATTTGCCCTTGGTTTGCAAGCCGTGGTCACGGTGTTTTTAACACCATAGTATTTCAGGAGGGCTGCAAATTCTTCGCCGAGGAACTGGGCGCTACGATCGGTTGTTACTTCAGCTGGAGCACCAAACCAAGCGAACCAATTGAGCTCTAAAGCATAACTGACCGTGTCTTGCTTCATGTCTGGCAGTGGTATGGCCTCATACCATCGAGTGACGCGATCCCGTATTTACAGTAGATATCATATATTGTTCACGGCAGGTAAGGTTGCCAGATCAACGTGTATGTGCGTGAACCGGACTTTTGGCACTTGAATGACTTGTGGCGTCGTTTTGGTTTGTCTCGTCACTTTGCATTTAGGACATTCTTTACATTTTTTGACCACTTCTTGACATCTTGCTGTCTGCCAGGCCAAAAATACATTCTGGGTACAATTTCCACGGAGGCTTCGCCAGATGGATGGCTCATTGAATGGTAAACCTCGAAGATCTTGTGACGGAGTTTTTCAGGTATAAACGGGAGAGCGCCCACGCCAGTTATTTCACACTGCAGCAGACAACCATTATAATCAAATGTTTTCAGGCGATTGACATCAAATGTCCGAAGTGATGGATCATCTTGCTGTGCTGCTTGCAATTCCTGAGTGCTTATAAAGGACAGATGACAGAAGCACAGTGTTCTGCGGGGCGGCATAGGGAGTCTGCAAACACGTTTTCTGATCTTTTGACATGAGTGTCTTCATATTCATACTCGTGCATTCGTGTAAGTTGTGAATCGACACGTCGTGAATATAAATACTCTTTCTCTTCTCTGAGCATCGGGAGTAGAGGTAGGTCGTCGGTGTAGATCTTGAACTTTCAGCCATCCAGATAGGTGTGGAAGTGTAGGATCGACCGGTAGATTTCGAGTAACTCTTTTTCTATTTTGTTATATCGCGTCTCGCGAGGTTTTAGTTTCTGCGAGAAGAACGCGATAGGTCGATGTACACAAATGATGGACTGTTGAAATACTGCACTTATGACAGCGTCGGATGCATCAGTGATCAATTCAAAAAGTTGAGACCAATCAGGAGAATCTAGCATGGTCGCTTTGCATAAGGCCTTTTCGGCATTTTGTAAGCCTGCATGTCGTCCACGTTGAGCTGAATCAGTTGTGATTTCTTGACAAAACGGTTTTCTGTCACCAGATATTTGTGAAAAGGTGCAAAATTCTTAGCAGGGCAGGATATGAATCGAGAATAGTAGTTCATCTTGCCCAAGAATCGTCGTAATGCTTGAACGGTGGTTGGAGGCTGTAGATCTTGAATAGCACGAACCTCAGCAGGTATATGTGTCATGCCTTTCTCGGAAATCGGATGACCGAGGAATGAAATTGATTTTTGTGCAATTACACGTTTGTTGCCATGAAGTCGGAGGCCATAGTCTGCTAGACGTGTGAGTAGAATATCAATATGCTGTATATGTTCGGACATTGAGTTGGAGAATACCAGAATGTCGTCTAAGTAGGGAATTACAAATGGTAGACCATCTAGTATTTCGTCCATAACGCGTTGGAAGGTTTGTCATGCATTCTTGAGACCAAGAGGCATTTAATTATATTCGTGATTGCCACCTCCGGTGAATCTGAGTGCAGTATATGATGCGGAGTCTTCGTCCATCGGTACTTGATAGTAGGTTTTCACTATGTCGAGTTTTGAATACACAGCATGACCGATAGCGGATCTGATTAGAACAGCTGGATTTGGCAGGATGTACGAATTAGACTGTGTGCAAGAATTGAGAATACGATAATCCCCGCACAACCAGAATGTTGCTGGTTCACTCTTTGGTACTACTACTAAAGGCGATGCGTTAAGTGAGGTGGATCGTGTACAGATGCCTTGTTGACGTAGCATGGCGAATTCTTGCTCGGCGGCCTTATGTTTGTGTGGTGAGGTTCTCGAGTAGGCTGATGAGGCGTTCATTGGTGACATTTGTTCCGGATGATGATGCGGTGGATTAGGATTCGGACAGTCGTGAGGTGATAACATTTCTCTGAGGCAGGTGAGCTTTAGTGGTGTTTCTTCCACCGCTTTTCTAGACGTGCAGGCAGAACGTCGTCTTGCACTTTGACGGATTCGCGCAGGAACGTGGCCATCTCTTGGAGTGCCGGAGGGAGCTTCTATATGAATGGTCGCATTAAGATTTCCTTGGGAAGGTTGAATTCCAAGGTTTTCTGCTCCATCTCCCTAAACAGCTCAGAAGGCGTGCGGCTACCTAGGGACATCTTGCTCATCAATTCTGTAAGCCTGTCTTCTTGATCTGGTGTCAAGCAATGCTTGACGGCTCGTTGCAGGCTCTGCCATGGCTGCACACATGTTCACTCAGTGAATTGGTGTAGGATTTCATTAAGTTCGCGTCTGAAAGACATTGGTATTGTCTCCCAAGCCCTAAAAAATATTGAACCCTCGTCTGTTATATTGGATACTTTGACCAATAAAGTAACATAGTCGACCCAGTCATCAAGGTAGTCTGGATCGAATTGGCGTATTTTGTACTGTGTCCATGTGTTGATGCGGTATGTTGCTGGGCTCACCACCGGGCTTCCTGCATTTCCTGAGCTGGATGTCATCTTATGTGTGTGAGTGTTGTCGAGAACAGATGACAGTGTTACATCGTCCTCACCCGTCATCGTAAGGCTGTCTTCGAGCATTGTGATCTCGAGTGTATTTTGCTGTGATTTGTGTCTTAGGGTTTACTTTCTTATGTGACATTCATCCAAAGTGCTTGAAGTTCTCAAAAGCTAGATGCTGATTAATTCTTTGTTAGCTGTGAGTTCGACGAAACAGGGCACCATTTAAGTAGGATGTTTTGTAGTTATAGTGATAGCCTTTGCGGGGCTGCTGTCTATTTAGTAATGATTTCCTACATTTTAATTATGGTCGTTATCCCCACCCGTTCTTTGATCAGTTCCTGACATATTCCGAAGGGTGAAGTAAGAAAGCTCATCCATTTTCAGACGTTTATTGCAGGTGGTGTAGCTAAGCATGAATCAATTCACAGTTGAACAAAACGGACCGTGCTCTAGACGGCAACAAAATGATATATTGTCAACACAATTGAATGTCTTATACACAAGTAATTATCAGGAACAGAAACGTCTGAATCGAGATAAATACATGTAAATAATTGAAAAATTACGATGATATAAATCCAGACTGATTAGCAATTTAGTTAAAGTCACTGATAATTTATGAGAAGAAGCACAATAAATATGTTCACTGAAAATTGATGGATAGAAATCGTGTAAAAACCATCATAAAAAGCACCACAAATAATAATTCCACTGTTTGCTAGATTTTGAATGATAAAATACAAAAATCCATCGAACTATAGAGTTTCGGATAAAAGATTGAGAAACACCTTATGTCATGATTAGTGGAATCATACCTGAACTATTAGGACTTGTATAAAAAATGGTTAAGGCAAGTAAACTAAGTAAATTCAATGGAAGATTGAGATACACCGTATGTTTTTACTGCGTATTACCGCGGTGCCTTTTTAGTATAAACAAACTCGCTAATTAAAAATAAAATTTAATTTCAATAAATCTCAATTAAAGCTTCTTGAAACTAACAGAGATTGTTTCTAAAATCACGGTTAAGAGAAATATTGTGTAAAAACAGAGTTAGATTATTTGACCTTAAAGAGCACTATATTTGTCAAAATTGAACATCGTTGGGTTGTAACGCGGAGCCGCGTGTTACAGTATAACCAGCTGTTCTTAGTTAACAAATGTGTAGCATTTTAAACAGTTTTTGGTATTATTCCAATTCTGCGGCAATGTTCGATTTCGGTGTGTTCTTATCATTTGATTTTCATTATCTTAAATTCATCATAATGTTGTAACGTACGTCTCACACCTGGTTCCACACTGCTTATTTTGTATGACCAGCTACTTAGAGATAACGCTTTGTGTGGCAACAATAATTAGTCCTTGGTTTCTTATCATGGTATAGGCAATTATCATGTATATAATAACTTCATCAGTTAAACAGTACACATTCACGACGAATATCAGGACAAAAATGTCGAGCACACATTAGCTCTTTTGGTAGTAATTAACTATCATTAGCAGCGATCCAGCCTGTCCAGGTTACAACTTAGACCTGGCACTTTCAGTTGCAATCCACTACGTAATTTTCACGCTGCAGGTTTAAAAACCTATCACACTGCTCTATTTCGCTTTACGCGGTGTGACCGTCCACTTCAGCTAACAATTTCTTTAGCATTTACTAGTGCTTATTTTGGAATTATATCATTGTTGAAGCAATTAACAAATATGCACCAGCCCAGAATTACTGTACATTTTTTGTTAACTATGGGCAGATTAATAACCAGTTTCTTAACTGGGTTGGAACTCTGCTTTATTTTACTAATCAAGCCTCGCCAAAAGGATTTTTATTTTACCTTTTCCTTTTCACAGAGAGGAAATTGATGTAACGTCTCAGATTAATTCGCCGACATATTGTCAAAATTAAATTCAAATTTTAATACGTTGGACCAATTGTGTGCGACTTCGCATCTAAATAAGCACGATTCAATTACCGTACAACACAAATTGTGCTCTGCTCGCTACGTGCGATTGCTGTCGCATTCTCTACTTGACTGACTATCTATGTCGACTACTGTACTTGCGTTTACTTTGCTGTGTCATTTTGCGGCTAGTCTTCAGTCACGCTAATCGTCTTGTTGCTGCGCATCCAGTCATACGTAATCGATCATCTATTCATCGAATTTCTAAGTTTGCCGGTCACCTCGATGTTGCCGCACATCTTCAACAAGAAAATTCTAGGCCTTCGAACAGCAACTAACATGTCTTGCTTCGACAATCCTACTTCATCGGGAGCATCTACGCATAAGATCGCCAGCCAACGAACAGAAAGACAGTGCAAGTGTCTATAAAGGCTTCTGGACAACCACATGCTGCAAACGTTTATAAATTCTCACGGATCTTCATGTAAACGCTTTGCTGGCCCTGGTAATGGCCACCCATAGTAACTGCTGCGTCCGTTTCTTTATTAGTCTTTTTATTAACGTAACACGGTACATCTTCCAGCCAGGACGTGAGGAAGATATTTCTCCGACATAAAAGACGTGCTTGTGTCAGGCCACTATTTACACGTTGTGCTACTATGCAAACATAGCACTAAGCAACATTTCTATTATCACAGATTAATTATTTTAGTAAATAAAAAAGAGAGTTAAATTAAACTATGTAAGAAATGTTTATTTGTCAGTTTTGAGCTTTCTGTTCTGTGTGCCTGACGTATTTTCACTTGGTTAATGTATATAATAGAGTTTTTCTGAGTTATTTAGTGTAAATTGTGGCCTGACAAAAGTACGACTTTTATGTTGGAGGAAATACTGTAAACGCCCCAGCTTCAAGTAAATGCCGTACGACGTTACAAAGGATGGCTGAGTTAGTACTGTTGAGGGCCGATATTAGAGGCGGTTTTGCGTTCTCCGGCAAATGCCGAGAAAGACTGTTAGTGTAGCAGTATCTAGAAGTATTCCTAGACACTTGAGACCAGCTCTGGTTGACATGGGTTGTTTTTCCTTCTGTTGTGGCGTTGACATCCGTGGCGATTGAGTAACTGAGTAATCTCGTTAAAGTTCTGAAGTAACTGGCTCACTGAAGGGATCAACTCTAGATATGAAAGTTTCTATTGGGTATTGTGAACCTAGTAACAAATTAGTTCAGTTGTAATCAGAAGCATAAACTAGAGACAGCATGAACGGAAAGTATATTCTCATTCACATTCGTTTCGTGCTTATCGGCAACTCATCAGTGGGAGCCGGTATTGCGTCCTTTATCCACTATATAATTGGGTGCAGAATGTGGGATAATAGGGCGATACAATCTCCTAGACGAATGTGTAAACCTGCAGTAGTGAAGCTAACATTATATAAAGTCTCGACAATGCGACTTCAACGCTAACTAACTGTTTATAATGTATATATATACCGAATCTGTAAAGAATACTAACCCTATGGCTATTGTGTTAGTAACCGATACCAACATTATTGTACCGAAAAGGTACATGGTACTAAGACTATGGTTTCCGAGTCGGTACATGATACCAACATGATGGATATCAATTTATGCTATAGTTCACCGATATTGAGAATTACAACTATTTCTGAAAACCTGTTACTCCAGTAAATCCATACATTCTAGCCAGTAAGCACGAAACGAATGTGCATGAGATTATACTTTCCTTTCATGTTGTCTTTGGTTTATCCTTCTAGTCACAACTGAACTAATTTGTTACTAAGTTCGCAACACTTAATAAATACTTGCATATATATTAGTTCTTCGCAACAAACTGTATTCAACTGTAGATGTTGCTCCGTCTCACTAGTTGTACAGCAACAAGATTGGCGTGACTAAAATTGCCAATGTGTGTGTGAAGCAAGCCCAAAAATCAGCGTAGGTGACAATAGAAGACAGCACGCACACATAACGCAGAGCAGAAGGCAAACGCGACAACTGACTTGCATGGTAAATTAATCGTGCTTAAATAGACTTAATTTGACTGCTCGCTCGCTATTAGTTAACGGCAAATTTCGCTTGTTTCTCATTGGTGCCGCGTAAATTGAATTTAATTTTATTTGTGCAATATGTTGGCGAATTGTTTTGAGTCGTTACTTCGCTTTCCTCTTTGAAAGAAAGAAACAAATGTTCCTCTCGGCGAGTCTAGATAAGAAATGCATGGCAGAGATTGAACCAGGTTAAGCAACTGGTTATTATTCTTCCCATAGCTATAAAATATATATAGTAAATGCTGGGCTGAAGTATGCTTGTTGGTTGCTTCAACAATGATATGATGCCAAATAACAACTAGGAATTGCTACGCAAATTGTTAGCTTTAGTGACCGGTCGTACCACGTGAGGCAAAATAGAGCAGTGTAAGTTTTGGGAGCCGCAGCGTGAGGATTTCAAGGTAGATTGCCACTGAAGCTGCCAGGTTTAAGTATAAACCTGGGCAGGTTCGATTGCCGTCAATGTGTTTGTATACGACCAAACAAGCTAGTGTGTGCTCGACGTTGTGGTCATGATATTTGTAGAGTGATCACTGTGCAACTGATGAAGTTGAGATAAGCATTGAAAGTGACCCGTACCATGATATGGAGCTGCAACTACTTCGTGTTGCTACACAGAGGCCTTAGCTCGAAGTAGCTGGTCAAGCCAATATAGGCAATGTGAGCTCAGATGTGACCCATACATTATAATGTAAAAATATATACATGAAAATGAAAAGGTAAGTGAAAAATTATGTACTCGAACATTGACGCAGAGATGGTATAATACGAAAGAACTGTTCAAGAATGCTATACAATTGTTTGCTAAGAACAACTGTTTATACCACGTGAGACAATTGAGTGTGAGAAAAATAAAATTAATCAAGTGGATTCATAGGTCATGTAGCGTGACATAGGGCGCGATTTGTGCGCGTAATTTTAAACATTTGAAACGTAGAATAACGAAAAATTAATGTTAAAAAATATCAGTTACGCGTTATGTAAAGCAAGCCATTGCTAGGTTGAGATTGTAGGCAGATAGAGCCTGGGACGTGTGTAGAAGGTTGAATGCTCTCAGGATCAAGCGGTTTGATAAACGGTTTCAACCTGTCTATGCTTACTGATGTAGGTGCAGCGCTTTGCATGATAATGTAGTATTTTGGCTGTCTGAGTAAAATCGGGTAAAGACCGCGATACTTTGTTTGTAGTGGTTCAACAGCAGTGTCCTTGCCAACGAGTACTCTCTTGTGGTTGTGGAGCTGCGGGTGAACGAAGATAGGAAAGAGGCGCTTGTCTCGGCTACTGTTCAGACATGCTACCGAAATGAAGTCGGAGGCGTGTAGCTTTGTTTTGTGAGTCTGACTGTGAAAGTTAACTTGGTAGGCGGAGATCCATGCCATACAAAAGATTTAACGCAGACGTATTAATGGATTCACGAGAGCGGGAACGCAGGGCAAGCAGAAATAAAGTTATTGCATCGACCCAGTTGCCATTTAGGGACGAGGATGCTAAAGCAGCTTTGAGGTTCCTATGCATTCTCTCTAAAATACTGATAGATTGGGGATGGTAGGCAGACATCTGAGGATAGTTAAATACTGTTTGTTGCGAAGAACTAATATATATGCAAGTATGTATTAGGTTTTGCAAAACTAGTAACAAATTAGTTCAGTTGTGACCAGAAGGATAAACCAAAGGCAGCATGAACGGAAAGTATAATCTCATGCACATTCGTTTCGTGCTTACTGGCGACTCATCAGTAGGAGCCGGTATTACGCCCTTTAACCACTATATATTTGGTAGAAGAATGTGGAATAATAGGACGGTACAATCTC